>CADWAF010003251.1:0-14786 GCA_902984215.1 Willaertia magna | reverse complement strand
GTTTGCAGCGATTCGAAGAGGCCACTTTTGAAATCCTTTTCACCAATCTTTCAAAATTGTCTGTTGTCATCAATAAATTAGCCCTTCAGATAATTTCAAAAAAAATCAAACAATTCTCGTCATCCCTGAGAGCTTTTTTATATTAGATAATGAGTACAAAAAACATTTCTTCAGAAGAAGAAAAGAATAATTTTTTTGGGATAACGTTGAAAAATCAAAATGAAGATATTGTTGAAATGAGTGAACAAATCAAAACGGAGGGTAAAGAAGCTTTATTGTGGGCCATTCGTAGAAAGCTTGGAAGAAATAATGGAAAGTTAACAAAAGAAGAACCAAAGAAAGAAGAAGAAATAAAGAATAATGAATTAATAGAGCCTCAAGTAGAACCTGTTGTTGTTGACAATGTAAAACAACATGAAGAAAAAAATAATGAAATAATAAAAGAAGAAAAACAAGAAGAACAAAAAATAATTAAAGAGGAAATATTGATTCCTCAAAAGGAACAGGAAAAAGAAGATTTAAAAATTGAAAATAAATTGCCAATTATTTCAGCAAAGGAAGATATTAAAATTGAATCAAAGGTTGAAACAAAAGAACAAAATGAAATTAAAGAAATACCTAAGAAGGATGAAGAAAAGAAAGTTGAAATTAAAAAGGAAGAAATAATCAAACCAAAAGAAGAAGAAAAAAAAGAAGTAATTGTTGAAACTGTGAAAAAGGAAGAAAATAAATCATCTGAAATTGTCAAACCTAAAGAAGTAGAAGTTAAAGAAGAAAAGACAGAAGAAGAAGACGTATTTAAACCGGTTCAACAACAAACTAAAAGTCGTCAAGTTGAATCTTCTGCAGTCCTCGTCACTCCTCAAGATGATCATGTTACTACTGAATCGTCTTCTCAACAATTACATGAAGAAGAAAAAGCTTCAGAATTATCATCAACCTCTCTAACATCAACAGAATCAAAAGAGAAACCAACTAAACTACAACAACACCAACAATCAAAAGGATCTGTTGGATTCTTTACATCAACTAAAAATTACATGTTAGCAATTTATCATGACAGACAAGGAAATAAGTATGAAAGGAAAAGAGAATTTGATAAAGCTATTGAATCATTTAAAAAAGCATTAGAATATATGGATTCAACTAATGGTACAGTTGATGAAAAGAGTATTATTTGTGTTAATATTATTGGTTGTTTAGAAAAGAAATATTTTGAAAAGGTTGACAATCAAAGACAAGAATTATTTAAAAAGAAATTAGAAAAATCACCAAATCAATTAGTTTCACCAATTACAAATACAGAATTTAGTCATACCACTGGAACAAGTAGACCATCAATTATTAGACCACATATGGATGTTGAGTTATTAGAAGTTAATAAAAAACAACAAACAGAAATATCAAATACAAGTAGTACAATATCAAATACTAGTAGTAATTTACAAAATGAAAATAGTTGGCAAGAATCAGAAATTGAACGTGAAACATCAAAAGAACAAAAAGAATTACTTATTGAAATATTTAAGAATTATAATAATTTATTTTTAATGCATGATGAATGTGCAATGGGTTATTTCCAATTTGGTTTATTCTTAGAAAGAAAAGGAAATTATAGAATGGCTGCAAAATATTTAGAAAAATCAATTAATTTAGAATATTCACCAATTGAAGATAGTTATAATCATTTAGGTATATGTTATTATAGTATTGGTGAACTTGATAAAGCAATTAGAATGTATAAACAAGCTATTCGACATGATTTAAAGAATGCCTCTTTTTATTCTAATTTAGGTGAAGCATATTATGAAAAAGGTTTAGTTAATGAGGCACTTGGAATGTTTTCTCAAGCCTATTATTTAAATTCACAATTTGGTACACTTTATGCTTATTTAGGAATGTATTATTATCAACATGGCAAACAAATTGAAAAGGCATTAAGAATGTTCCAAACTGCTTTAGAATTATCCCCATATTCATCTGATGTATATTTATATATTTCTAGATTTTATCATGATGAAAATAATTTAAATTTGTCAAAAGAATATTTAGAAAAAGCTTTAATGTTAGTTCCACCAAATAGACAATTATGTTATTGGCAAGGTCAATTAAATGAAAAGTATGGCGTATTTTTCGATGCTAAGAAACTTTATGAAATGGCACATGAATTTGCACCAACTGTGACATTATATCAAGAGGCAATAAATAGAATGAAAGAAAGACTTGAATAATAAATTAACATGTATTAATTCCTTAACTTTAATTGTTGTAGATATCATTCCCTACCCCTCAAATAACAATTGTAGACCATCAATGTTGTTTATCTTTGTTGTGGAAATTCAATGCTAAAAATAAAATTTTAATCAAACAAATAGCTTAAAAAAAAATGAGTAGAAGATATGATAATAGAACAACAACTTTCTCTCCAGAAGGTAGATTATATCAAGTTGAATATGCTATGGAGGCAATCAGTCATGCAGGTGCAGCATTAGGTATTGTTGCAACTGATGGAATTGTATTAGCAGCTGAAAAGAAAATTACTTCAAAATTATTAGATAATGAGAAAAAGACTGAAAAGATGTATAGATTGGATGAACATATCGGATGTGCAGTTGCAGGTATTACAGCTGATGCTAACATCTTAATTAATTCAGCAAGATTACATGCTCAACGTTATCAATTTTTATATCAAGAACCAATTCCAGTAGAACAATTAGTTAAAACTTTATGTGATTCTAAACAAAGTTATACTCAATTTGGTGGTATGAGACCATTCGGTGTTAGTTTCTTATATGCTGGATGGGATAAACAATATGGTTATCAATTATATCATTCTGATCCATCTGGAAATTATGGTGGATGGAAGGCAACTGCAATTGGTGCAAATAATCAAGGTGCTCAATCAATTCTTAAACAAGAATGGAGAGAAGATTTAAAGATTGATGAAGCAAAGAAATTGGCTGTAAAAGTTATGACAAAGACAATGGACAGTACAAGTCTGTCAAGTGAAAAACTTGAATTTATTACTTTAACAAGAGATGAAAATGGTGGTGTAATATACACTGTTTTACCTGATAAGGAAGTTGATAAATTATTAAAAGAAGCTCAAGAAGAAAAAGAAAAGGAACAACAACAACAAAACAAGTAATTTTTTGTACATTTTAAATAATATTATTTTGTATTTTTAAAATTTATAATTGTTTAAATTTGTTGGTCTTGTAATTTGTTTATCATAAGAAAGCATGTATTGTAAAAATCTTTTTGAGAAATCTGTGCCTGGTAATGTTTGTATCACATACTTGCCTCTTCTACCATGTTCATTATTTTCAAACTTTTTAAATGTTTCTTTCACTCCCTCTAATGATAAATTAGGTTCAATATGAAGAATTGTTGGTGCTTCTAATATTCCTTGACTATGATAATTTGCTAATAATTGTAAAGTTTTTGATTGATTTTGAGTTTTAACTGAAAATAAATGATATTCTGGACCAATATGTAAAGTAGATAATAATTTTCTCCATAAAATATAATAACCTAATGTAAATGTTTGTAAAAAAGAAACTTTATCATTTCCAAAAGCAACTTGAATATATTTTCCTCTTTTAGCTTTTAATAATTTCCAAGTTCTATTCTTAATTTCTTTATCTCCAATACAATCAATAATTACATCTACATCTGGAATATTATATTCAAATGGTAAATTATCAATATCCTCTAAACTATTTTTCTTTTCATTCTCTTTTTTATCCAAATCTTTGTCTTCCTTTCTTTCTAAAAGATCTACTTGATATGCACCTTTATTCTTTAACTCTTGTATATATTCTTCTTTAGAAGTGACAGCATATACTTGAGCTCCTAAAACTTTCTTTGCATATTGTGTACAATAACTTCCAACATTTCCACTTGCACCTAAAATTAATACTTTTTTATCTTTTTCAATTTTACCAATTTCAACTAAGGATTGATGTGCAGTTAATCCAATTAATGGAATTGTTGAACATGTTAAATGAGAAAGTTCTTTAGGTTTAACACAAATAGATTCATCTTCCATAATATTAAAAGAGCTACAACACCCTCCTTTTCCATTGATTCCAAACACTTCATCTCCAACTTTAAATTTATTTGAATTACTTTGAACAACAATACCTGACATGTCCACACACGGAATTAATGGAAATTCTGGTTTATACATTATATTCTTAAAATTACCATTTCTTATCTTAATATCTAAAGGATTTAAACTTGTGTACAATATTTTAACTAACACTTGATTTTTTTCTTTTAATGTAGGAACTTTATATTTATTAGAATATTCAAATACATTAACATCTCCATATTTTTGATAGTAAATAGCACCCATTGCCGGTGGAATAGGATTTAACAATTTACTGAATTCATCTTCTAATCCCGAACCTTTCATAAAGGAAAATGACATTTTTTTTAAATTTTATTCTTGTTGTGTTGGTGATAATTTTACAACTTTCTTATTATTTTCATCTTCCATAACATTAGTTTGTTTACGTTTCTTTTCTTTTGACTTTTCTAAAGATTCATCAAATAAGATATTTAAATTATCAGGGTCAATTGAGTTTGTCCTTTCATCTTTTGCAATAATTGAATTAAAAGAATCAAAAGATAAATTTTCATCTATTGTAATATTTAAATCTCTAATAATTCTTCTAAATGTTTTTTTATCTTTTTTATATAAATTAACTAAATAATTATCAATAAAATCTTTAAAAACCATTTTAGCCTTATTAATAGATTTCATTTCATTTCTAGAAGAACGTGAAGGTATAGAAATATTTTCATTAGCTAATGCTAAATATCGTTCATCATTTTGACATTCATTCTTTACTTCACTCCATCTAGATAAAACATTTATTTTTCTATTTTTATGTAATTCAATTAATAAATCCCAAAATCTATCAAATTTTAATTTCTCTAATTTCTCTCTTTCTTTCTTTCTTAATTGTTTCTTTTCATAATGTTCTTGTTCTAAACGTTTAATAAAAGATTCCCAAACAATTAATCTATCACAATAATCTAATTTTTTATAAATATCTTCCATTTGTAATTTATCTTTTAATTGTCTCCATAAAGTTTTATAATTAATTAAACCTTGTTCTTTTCTTTTTTCTAATAAATTTTGAAATAATTCTAAATTTTTATTTCTTTCATTTCTTATCTTTTCTTTTTCTTTTCTTTCAATTTCATAAATAAATTCATCGAAATAATCTAATCTATCATCTTCATTTTCTACATTTAAAAATCTATGATCATTTTCTATTTTAGGTAATACTTGTTGATATGTTGTTGTTAAATATGAATTATTTTGTGTAAATATTATATCTTTTAATTCTGATAACATATTCATAAAATCTATTTTTAATTTTCTTCTTTTTTCTCTAAAGACTTCTTGTTCTTTCATTTTCTTTTCATCTTTATATTCATAAAATGTTTCTTTTCTTTCTTGAACTCTTTTTAATACTTTTAATCTATTATCTTGTCCAACACGTTTCATTGCTCTATTATAATCATCATCTATTTGTACTTTACAATCTTCTAACATTTGTTTAAATATTTTAATTCTTTCATTATAACTTAAATCTTTATATTTTGATGGTATTGATTCATTTGATGATTGTACATTATCTATATTACTACGATTATAATTTCTATTATCATAATAATTATCTCTTCTATAACCACCACTATGACTGCTTCCAGAATAATATCTATCATCATGATGATAATAATGTGAGGAAGGTTCAGAAGATGATGTTCGATAACCTACATTAGAATTATTATTCCATTTAGAAGATGAACCATTAGTATTGGTATTATTACCACTACTGGTATTATTACGATTCTAATAAGATGAATGATCAAAGGATAGTTTTAACAATTTAAAAAAAACAAGAATGCGTACCATTAACGAATGGTTTTTTAATTCAATCAGTAAACAATCAATTGTTGGATTCCAATATTTGAAGAATGATTTCGGAAAATGTTAGTTAATTAAAACAAACAAAAATACTTACGTCTTTGGTTGGTGTTTGCATTTTTCTTATTTTTTTATTTAAAATTTATTTCCCTCCAACTTCAATCATCTGGCAATTAGTTGTAATGACAAAATTCAAGGTTTAGATAGAAAAAATGAGCAAACCATCAGAAAATGAACTGCAAGAGCTATTGTCGCAAATTGTTTCTAGTAAAACAACTAATCGGAAGGTAGGTATTAAAAGATTTAATTTTATTAATTTGTAAATTAATTAGAAAGGAATTGTATCACTTAGAGATTATGTTATACGTCATCGATCTCAATTAAATGCAGTTGAAGAAAAATATTGGTCTGCATTAATTAAGAAAATAATTAGTGATTGTATAGAAGTTGAGATAGAAATAAAAACAAATAAAAAGACAAAAACTAATACAATTTCAAGAGATTTTTCATTTCCTTTTAAAGAAATAGTAATTACATTAATAGAATTTAGTAAAGTTAGTAAGTATCTAATTATTGACATTTATATAATTAAATGTTTTAAATAATAGGTGACGATGATAATTTCGATCATGAATTCAGTTATTTACTTTCATCTAAATGTATAAAAGAATTAGTTGTATTTTTGTATAAAAATATGAGTTCAGATGAAGATGATGAATATAATAGAAGTTTAGATTTTGGAATACATAGTTGTGAAATTTTAAATTGTTTAATGGGAACAAGACATTATGCCGTAAAATTAAATTCTAAATTATTTAATGATTTTATAAGATTATTAATAGATTTAATTTTAACAACTAAATTATCTCAAACTGATGGAATGCATTATTCATCTTGTATAGAATCTTTAGTAACTGGTTTTAGTAGAGATTTAGATATTGAAAATATAAATATTTTATTGGAATTTTTTGAAAAATATTTTAAAGATGTTCCAAAAGTAAATAATTTTGAAAAGGTTCAATTAAATTTGATTTGTACATTAAATTTTCTTACAAAAAATTATGCATTAAATTTAAGTGAAGTTTTTAGAAATTTAGGTTCGTCTATTTGCTATAGATTATGTCAAATATGGATTGGAAGTAATAATGATCAATTAAGAATTGAAATATTTCAATTTTTTAGAATGATTTTAAGATTACAATATAGTATAGATGATGTTGTATTGCAAAGAGATAAAATGTTTGATTTATTTGTGTTAGTTAGAGATACTTTAAATAATTCAAGGATATTTTCTTTTCATGCAAAGAATATGAGTACAAGGGAATTACAAGTTCAAATAATAAGAAGAGATATTTATTTTGATTTTGTTGCTGATTGTTTTTATCAAATGTCATTATTACAAAAAGTTAAAATAGAAGAACAAGAAGAAGAGGATCAATCTTCAACAACAAATAAAAAGAAAAGAAAGATATTAACTATTTTTGAAGAGATTTTGCAAACATTTAATAATTTATCAAATGACGATTCTTTATTAGTTAATTGGATTAGAGGATTATATAATTTATTAATTAAATATTTTTTGACGTTTAAAAAATTATTTGAATCTGTTTATGAAAGACTTTTTATTATTCTTTCTGAACGAATTCAAACTGATGATGTTCAAATTTATATTTTAAGAATATTTAGATATGTTTTACTCAATCACTCAGAGGAAATTTCTGCTTCACTGAAAGAATTTTTAAAAGTTAAATTATTCTCCTCTCTTTTAAAAATTTTAAGAACTGAATGTACATCATTAATTAAGGAGACTTTTTCATTGCTTTCTATATTATTAGAAAGGGTTGATAATAATTTAGCATTGGATAAAGAGTTTTTAGTTCAAATTTCTAAATCAAAATACTTAAAAGAAAGTAATTATGTTTGTAATGAGACTATTCATTTTATACTTTGTTTAGCTCAATTACAACACAAAAACAAACAAATAGCAAAGTATCTTTTTGATGAAAAGAATACCATTTTGGAGTGGTTATTTAATTCTTTGAACTTTGGAGAGAATGTCACTAACACACTTTTATTTACAGATGTATTATCTTGTTTTTTATTTAATAGTGACAGAGTAACTAGAAATTTTATATATAGTCTTTATGATCACAAGTTAGAAGATAATTTATCAAATTTTTCATTGCTTTTGGATCCAATACGATTAACAAATGAAAAAGAGGTTTCAAATAATATTTTCCCTCAATTAGACAACATTTCAAATATAGATGAGCATTCTGTTTTGTCTACTTTGTTGGCACCTATCCAAAAAGTATTTCCAAATTTATTGCAGGGTTCCACCAAAACAAAAGATACTGCTGAAATAATCTTAAAGGTCTTAAAATTAATTGAGATTATAACACACATGGCAGGATTGATTCCTATTTTAAAATATAAAAATATATTTGATTTTATTTCAAAATTATTGTGTAAAGGAATAGATATGGTCGTTGAGAATTTTCATATCTTAAGTAATAATACTAATTTTTGGAAAAGTACAATTCAACAGCTCATTTCAATTTTAAACATTAATTCAATTTCTCCTTTTATTATAAACATACAACCAAATTTAGAGCAAATCGTGAAGGAAGTATTGGTACAACTAAATAGTGACATGATAGAAAAAGTAAACAATGTTGGGGGATTAGGATTTTCAACAGGATCACAACAAACTGATGATGTTATGTTAATTGATGACGACGAAGAGGAAAGTTCATCTAAGGTTAATTTTAATAATTCAGGTGACGAAAAAAAGGATTGTAGAAAAGTATTATCATTGACCTTAGAACTATGTTCTGTAATCTCTTCTCTTTTACCTTCAATCAGTTCAACTCTTCACCAAGAAATGAAAAGAATTTTTGAGAAATCAAACAATATGAATGTCAAATTAGAAATATTGTTATCACTAGCTGATTCTAAAGAAATATTTATAATACAAGATTGTTTTGAAATGATTCCAAGAAAAATAGGAGACAGTAAAAGTTTCTACTTTGTTTCGATTATTTTAAATAAGTTATCCAAATATATTTCTGATCCAAGAGTTAATAGTGACTTCGAGGAACAGTATTTAGATTTATTAAATTCCCTTTTACATTTATATGAAAAAGACTTTATGGATCAAACATCCGTTTTTGAACTTTTTAAATGTATACATTCTACAATTACGTATTTAACTCTTGATAAAAAGGTAGAATACATTAAGCAATTATGCAAAGGATTAACTGAGAAAAGATTTTTATCAAGGTTGTATTTATCGTCTCATTTAGTAGATGTATTAAGCGTTGATGAGATTGACAGTACAATTACACAACTAAAAGAATTGATTGAAAAATCTAATGATAGATCAATACTGAGGACGTCTATTTTAGGAATTTCTTGCTTGGCATTAAAAGATATACGTTTGGAAAAAGATATTGTTTTTTATTTACTTAAACTTTATTCTAATGTAGATTTTATAGAAAGAACCTTTGTAAAATCCATTCTTGGTTATTTATCAAAGAAATTGGAGTACAATAGTTTAGTTGGATTATTGGAAGAACATTTAAAAGATATATTATTTTATTGGTTAAAAGAACACAAAGATTTAACAGGGTTCCCTTATGATTTATATCAACAGTTGGAACCAACGTCGTTTTATGAAGAGTATGCTTCATCTATATTACCTCTTTTAATTTTGAAAGAGGATTTACAAGTGGTGGAGACTTTTTCCTCTTACATCAACTATAATCTTACAAATTCAATTTCTGTTTATTTTAATTACATTTTTGCAAATTGCTTTGCTACATATTTTATTGATCCTGAAAAAGGAAAAAAATTAATTGAAAATATTTTGAGAGGTCAGATTTTAAAGAATGAAATGGATTCTTATATGAGAAAAAATATTACTGACATAATTGTAGAATTATTGTTTTTGATAGGAATCAAAGGCGATCTTCCATATTTTGAGGAAAAGGTAATCACAGTTGCATTAGTGGAGTTTGCAAAATCTTTAAAGAAGAATTCAATCGAGGACTTATTAAAAGATAGTAAGAATAGAATTCATATAATCCTTTTAAATTTACATGAATTATTATCATCAACTCATCGCCCTTATTTATTAAATCATTATTTTAACATATTTAAATTGGTTATTTTGGAATATTTAGGAAATAGTCTTTTTATTACAAGTATAATAAGATCAGTAATTAGAGTTATAATGTTTTGTGTCAGTAAACCTTCGCTTTTGGAAAAAAGTTGCAGTTTATTAGAGATAATTTTGGATAAAGTTGTAAATAGAAATGATCCAGAAAGTATAAAAGAAATATCAAATCATTTGCCAACAATCACAAATCAATTAGTTAATATTTTGATGGAAAATCCTAATCAACAAACTTTAAATGTATTGAGCAAAATAGTTGGTGCAAAATGTTTTGGTAACATAATAAGAGAATTAGAACCTTTTCCAAATACAACTATATTCAAAGAAATCAATAATTATCACAATCAAATTAGAGGGATTTTAACTTTAGAACAACAAATTAAACGATTTATTTACTCAAGTATAGTTTCCTTATCAGGAATTGAACACATTTCCAAAATAATTAAAGAAAACAAAGATAAATTGATTGATCTCTTGAAATTAGAAAGAGAATCAGAAGAGACAGACCAACCAATTTATAGATTGGTTCAAGAATTGATATCGAAACTACTTAACATTTGCAACTCTACTGATTATGGAAATAATTGGAAAATAGCGGCCTCTAACACTATAGGCCAGATAGGATTAATTTGTAGTGTAGACCAGATAAAAACAAAAAGTTTTGTGGATGAAATTGATGTAAAAGATATCAACACAAAAGAAAATTGGATTGTTAAGATATTCAATAATGCAAAAATTAAGCTTTTAAAACAACTTAATAGTTATTTGATGGATTCAGATATTAATGTTATAAAGGTTGCAACACAAACTCTTTGTGATATTTTAAAAACGAATACTGGAAAAGAATTATATAAATTATTGGACAAAGAAACTCAAATACATTTGCAACCATTAACCTTTAGCTCCAGTGATGGTACCGTAGAGTTAAAACAGCATACAAAGTTATCTAAAGGAAAAACTGACAAACTTGTTTTGTCCAATACTATTTCTGATGAATTATTTAATACTACAAACAAATCACATGATGAATGGGTTAAAACAGTTACATATGCCTTGTTAAAGCAAGGTGTTCAGGATGAATTGTTAGTTCTTTGTGACAAAATGTGTTTGGAGAAAACATCGTTTGCAGAGCAAGTATTTATAATAGGAATTTTTGATATATCACAAGGTAAAAACTTTAAAAACTACTGCAAACAACTTTCTCCATTACTACAAAAACATGTATTTGAAGGTCTTAATACTAAGAAAGAGACAATTAGATTATTAATTACAACCATTGACTTGTTGCACAGAAGTTTCAGAGAGACAGTAAAAGAGAAGGGTTTGAAGAAATCTTCAAGAAATGTTCCTACTTTCTTTTTCAGCATACCATATCTTACAGTCGCTAAAGCTGCTCTTAGGGCAGACCTTTCCTATCCAGCGCTATTATTTACAGAGAACCATTTCGAAAGAGAATTTGCACTTTCCACAGTTGACCAAGCTTCAATGGAGTTTGATGAAGTTATTAGCGAACAACATCGTTTATTATTGAATATTTATAAAGATATTGATGAAAGTGATTCTATATATGGTGTGACACATAGTTATGGTATACATTCAAAAATTTTATTAGCACAAAGAGAAGGAGAATGGGTTAAGGCTTTGGGTTGTTTTGATTCACTACAGGGCACAACTGGACGAAACGATACATTATTTGGAGGATCTTCTCCTACCAGTGGTATACTACAATCTCTAAAAAACATTGGTTTAAATCAATTGTCAAGTACTTTTTTGAAAGGAATTCAAAAACAACAATTAATGAATGATTTAGAATTAAGAGATTTGTATTTCGAAAATTGTTGGAGAAACTTCAGTTTAAATACTGATATCAATATTTCCAATGATTCAATCATTGGATTTAATGAAGCAATTTATAATTCTATTTCCAATTTGGTAAAGGGAAATGCAGAGCTTTTTGAAGAAACTTTAAACATTTACAAAAATATTTTAATACAGAATATCAACACACTCCATCCACAAGAACATTTAACAAAACTTCAAATGTTATCAGAAATAGAACAAGCTTGGGAGATGAAGTGGGGCAAAGACAAATTAGAAAGAGAAGAAAGAATTCCACTTAACGACCAAGTTAGACCGTTTATTGGAACTTATGGTTTGGGAAATAATGTATCTTTCGAATACCTTGAACCAATTTTAAGTGTAAGGAGTTGTATATTACACGCTTTAAAAAGGGATGACCTATTAGAAGAACATTATTGCAAACTAATATCAATCGCCAGAAAAGAAGGCAGACAAGAATATGCTTCAAATTTAATTCATAAACTTTCAACTGATAACTCTAAATACATTGTAAACCAAAACAATAATTTACCATTTTATTTAATTGAAGAAGCTAAAAACAAGTGGAAATCAGGAGAACACAATTCTGCTATTTCTGTATTGAAATTTTTGGCTCAGAACATTGATGGTAAAACTAACAGAACACCACTATTAGCCAAGGCCTCATATTTAGTTGGAAAATGGTTGGGTGATACAAAAACAGATTCTTATAATAATATTGTCAATTATTTACAATTTGCAATAGATAATTATACAGATAAATCTAAGGCACACTTCCAAATGGCAAAATATGTTGATTCTCTTTACGAAAATATTGAAAGAAAAGAGAAGAGTGAAGAGTATAAAGTTTATAAAGAGTTATTACAAAAGAACAAAGCATTATACCAACAATATCAAAATTATGTAAAGGGTTTGAAAAAGGGTGAAGAACCTTCAAGAGAAATTAAAAGTAAATTGAGTTATTTGGAGAAAATAGTTTCATTAGATATGGAAGAGCAGAAGAACATGGCATCTGATAAAGAAAGATATCGTAATTTACTACTAGATAATTATGGTTTGTCTGCCAAATTCAGTGATAAATATGATTTAATAACTATACCAAGAATACTTTCTATATGGTTCACCAACAGTAATATTAAAGAAGTAAACGAAAAGATTTACAAATTATACAATGGAGGAGCTTTCATACCTTCTTATAAATTTTTGCCATTAATGTATCAAATAGCATCCAGAATGGGTTATTACAATGATGACGCAAATAATTTTAACAGAGTTCTCATGTTTTTATTAATGCAAATTGCAAGACAACATCCTCATCATTCTATTTATCAAATTATGCAAATTAGAAATGGAGAACAAGTTACAAAAGATAGAAAGAAAAGTACTATTCACAAACCAGATCCAAACAAAATCAAATCAGCAAATTATTTGATTGAAAAATTGTCATCTGAAAATTCTGTCTTAATAACTCAATATGAAACATTAATCGATGCATATATTCAACTAGCATTCTTACCTTTAGATCCAAAGAAATATAAAAACATGGATGAACCTTTAAAATTAAGTTCAAAATTGAAAATTTCAAAAATTGAACAGTTGGATAAAGTTCCTGTCAGTACAATAGATGTTCCAATCATTAATTCTGGAGATTATCAACCAACACTTAACAACTTTGGAATTAAGAAATTTGATGAATATTTTAGTTTAGCTGGAGGTATCAATTTACCTAAAATTATTACATGTATTTCTAATGAGGGTAAAAGATATAGACAATTAGTTAAAGGTAACGATGATTTACGTCAAGATCACGTAATAGAACAGTTATTTGGTATTGTTAATAGATTTTTAAGAGCAGATAAAGATACTAGAAAAAGAAAATTATTAATTAGAACATACAAAGTTATGCCAACTACTCCAACAAGTGGATTTTTAGGATTTGTTGAAAATACTCAACCATTAGCTAATTTATTAATGGGAGATCCAAAGGAACCCCAAAAAAGCTTACATGGCCAATATAGGCCTAATGACTGGCCATCTTTTGATTGTAGAAGAAAGATTGGTGAAATTGAGAAAATGAGTGACACAACTGTGAATAAGAAAGCAAAGAAATTAAAATTATTTAATGCTATTTGTGATAACTTTAAACCTGTTTTCCATCACTTCTTTTTAGAGAAATACCCTAATCCAAATGAATGGTTTGAAAAGAGATTGGCTTATACGAAATCTGTTGCAACTACAAGTATGATTGGATATGTTATTGGTCTTGGCGATAGACATGCAAGTAATATTCTAATTGACCAAACCTCTGCTGAGGCTGTTCACATTGATTTAGGTATTTGTTTTGAACAAGGAAAGTATTTACCGGTTCCTGAAATTGTACCTTTCCGTTTGACTAGAGATATCGTTGATGGCTTTGGTGTTTGTGGAATTGAAGGTTTATTTAAAAACAGTTGTTATGCAACAATGAATGTTTTAAGAAATAACATGGAAGCATTATCGTTAATAGTAGAAGTTTTCTTACATGATCCTTTGTATAGGTGGGCTTTATCTCCACTAGAGGCAATGAATTTCCAAAGAAATATTGATGAAGACGATGAAGTAGATGATAGTGAATCCTTAGATAGTACTAGTGAAACAAGTAAAAATAATAGAGATGCAGAAAGAGCTTTATTAAGGTTTAAACAAAAACTTCAGGGATTTGAAGAAGGTGAATTATTAAATGTAAAAGGACAAGTGAACAAACTTATTAATGAGGCATCATCTAAAGACAACCTGGCTGTAATGTTTTCTGGTTGGAGTCCTTTTTTATAAAAAACAAAAAAT
>CADWAF010003250.1:0-10864 GCA_902984215.1 Willaertia magna | reverse complement strand
TTTTTAAGTTAATTTATTAATTAGTAATAATTTAAATATAATAAAATAAAAGAACCAATTTATTTACAAAAATCTGTTACAAAAATTAAAATTTTATCAAATTTATTTGTTTTCCACACTAATTGCAGGAAACAACACGAAACGTACTGTATATATTAGTTATTTTGTGATTTAACTTTGTAAAGTAATATACAATAAAAAGGAGCTTTCATAACCTTTGGAGGAACATTAGTACTTGTTGTTGTCACAAACTTTTGTCCAGACAATCCAATTTTTCCTATATGTGCATTTACCTTTACAAAAACTCTTTTCTTTTGGTTATTTTCATTGTGGTTGGGCGTTATTGTACTAAATGTGGAGGATGAACCTCCTATTAATAGGTTGCCGACTTCTTCACATTTTGTAATACCAAGTCCTTGAACAATATCAAACTGCAATAGCTTTGGCAAAGATTCCTCATCTATCCCAACACAAATATCCGAAAAGTGCAATCCAATTAATGTTTGTTCATTTGTACATTCCACTAGACTGGTAAATTTAGTATTTACTCTCCATATTCTGTGTTTTTTAGTTAATAGTACTGCAGCTATTGGTAACTGAACAAATAGCTCATGGAACAATGGAGGTAGTGATATCAAAGTATTAATTACAGCATTAGAAAATACGGGAACAAAAGCATTCTTTGTTTGCGGTATCTCTTCATTATGTTTTTGTCGCTCAATTTCCAAATTATTATTGTTATTAGTACTCTCTACAGAATCGCTTACAGGAGTGTTATTGCTAAGAAGAGTATTAGAGGATGGCTCCTTCTTAGGGGATAAAGAAATGATTACTTTTTTGTTTTGGTGTTTCATATCTAAGTAAGGCAGTTCAATCTTTTTGTCAGCAACATTGACATAGGTCCTAGACAATGAATTAGCTGAAGAAATAGGCAAATTGAGTGTTTTAGTATTATCTTCCTTTCCACGTTTAGCCTGTTCTGCCATTAGCTGCTGACTTGTTCGTTTATATTCCTCCACTTCTTGTTTTAATTCGGATTCCTTTGTTTTCCATTCGTTTTTTAATGCTTTGTGGTCCTTAGTTTCAGAAATTAACTTTGTTTTCAATTCCTCTGCTAAATGCTCTAATTCAGTAACTTTTTTATCTAAGAACGAAATTCTATTTTGTTTTTCAGATAGTTCTCTTTCACTCTTTGTATATGTATTCCTTAGTTGAGCGGTTTCTCCTACAGCCCTTCTCCAACAAGCCTCTAGTTTTTTTATATAATCTTCTATATCTTTTGGTATTAGACTGTCATTCTTTTCTCTAAGCTTCTCTATAACTCCTAATTCAGAGTCGTCATTCCCATCAACTACACGAGTAGTTGATTTATGTCTTCCTGATTTTAACATTTTCTTTTTGTCTTCTCTAGGCGAGCTTCCCTCAACGCTATTGTTGTTGGAAGGCTTACGAGATCTAGATCCTATGTTTTGAAAATAATCAATTTCACTGTCAATAAGATGACTTATTATAAAGGAAAATTCTGTCATTCTTGCTTCATCTTGTATATCAAATTGTTCTTTTCCATTAGTTTTATTTAACATTTCTAATACTCCAATAGTAGCATTCTTTTTCTGTGAGAAAAGAGGATAAGATACTACTGTTTTAGTCTTAATACCAGCCATCCTATCAATTGTCTTATTAAATCTTTTATATGAATAAGAATCAAATGCATTTACAGGGATACCTTTAGAGAAAACATCTCCAGTAATGCCCTGATTTGAAGGAATTACAATTTTCTTTATATTCTTTTCATTTGAATTGCCTATATTATTTGCAATTGAAAAACTCCTTAATTCGTTTGTTTTTGGTTGAAATATATATATTATACCTATTTGACTAGCTAATGTTTCAGTCATAGCAAGTAATAAGTTATTAAAAAAAGATTTAATATGTTCCAATTTTTGTTTTACCATAGTATCTTTA
This sequence comes from Willaertia magna, assembly GCA_902984215.1. Taxonomy (NCBI): domain Eukaryota; phylum Heterolobosea; class Eutetramitea; order Acrasida; family Naegleriidae; genus Willaertia; species Willaertia magna. The sequence continues at coordinate 8,899 of CADWAF010003250.1, read as the reverse complement.
AACTCTTTTGATTGTTTAAAACTTTTCCACATATCACTCATACTAATATTTTCACTTTCAGTATTTGAAATAGATTTCTTCATAAAAAATAGAGAATCTCTCTCTTTTCTTAATTCTTCCTTTTCAAATTGTAAATCGTCCAAGTTAGCCATTGTTTCATTCCATCTACTTTGTAATTTATCATATCTTTCTTTCCATTCTCTGATCTTCACCTCTTTATCCTTTCTTAATATTGTAAGATCTTGTCTTAAAGATGTTATATCGGTTGAATAGTTATTTTCCATTTCATTAAAGTGCAATACTATTTCATTTAAGGCGGCATCAAACGATAATCTATCAGGAATACCTCCATTTTCTAGATTATTTATCTTTGTTACATCCTCTGGTGATATAATAGCATCATTATATAATTTCTTTAATCTTTCAATAAAACTTTTTAGAGTTTTGTCATTTTCTAAATATTGTTCTTTTGCGGTACTTTTAATTGCCTTAAGTTTAAATTCTTTGTTAGGATCAATATTACTACCGATAGACTCGGAGTCATTAAATTCATTTCCTTCTACTATTAATTGCTCTCCGTTAATCAGTGAAGAAGAATTATTAGAGGAAAGTTTTGATTTTGTTTCTTCTTCTTCTTCTCTTGTTTGTTCCGAAGATTTATTTTCAATTTTATTAACAACAATTTTCTCTGCATTACCATTTTCTGTTATATTCTCTTCCTCTTCTTGATTACTTTCTTCACTTCTAGTAATCGTTATTTTACTTTGTCTGCCGCTCTCAATTAAGGACGACGATGACATTATTTTTTAAATTTTTGGGATTTTGTCTATTGTGACATCTGTAGATTCTAAATCCCGCCGAATTTGAAAATCGTTTTTTCATCTATGGGTTCTATCAGAAACGTCTCCTTTTAAATTTGAATTCTTTCATTAGGAATAAATACACCACAATAAAACAAAAACAATGTTATCCGCGACAATGCCAAACATCGTTTAATCTTATTTTTTATTTTGTTTTTTTATCAATTCATCTCGAAAGAATTCAACATAAAAAATGTCAGGATTTACTTTTGGAGGAACATCCACTAACACAGGTTCTGGCTTTAGTTTCGGTGGTAATAAGCCTGCAACAACAACTGGGGGAAGTACAGGTTTCAGCTTCGGAAATACAGGAGGAACAACACAACCTTCAACAACTACCGGAACCAGTGGTTTTAACTTTGGATCATCATCTACGCAACCAACAACCAACACTGGTAATACAACAGGATTCAATTTTGGTACATCTAATACTAATAAACCTGCTACCACAACAGGATTTAATTTTGGAACATCACAGCCAACGACCACCGGTACAACAACTGGCACAACCGGTTTTAATTTTGGAACTACAGGTACTACAACAGGTCAACAACAACAAACATCTGGTTTTAACTTTGGACAACCTACTACTAATACAGGTACAACAACATCTGGGTTTAATTTTGGACAAACAGGTCAACCACAACAACAACAACAAACAATGGGTGGTGGATTTATGCTTCCTGGAGGAGGTGGTGGTATGTTTCCAAGTCAATTACAACAACAAGCACCTACAGTAGAACAACAATTAAATATAATTAAACAAAAATATGATGATACAAGTTTATATTGTAGATTTAATTATTTTTTTTATAATGTTGTAGAAGAAAATAAATTACAACCAACATTAAATGGATTAATGATGAAATACTCACAGTTAATACCAATGGATCAATGGAAACAAGCAATGATTCAAAATCCAGATCCAACTAAACTTGTACCTGTTCCAGCTAGAGGATTTAGAGATGTAACACAAAGAGTAGAACAACAACAGAAAAGAGTTGAAGTTTTAAATCAATTTGTAAAACATTTAGATTCTAAAGTAAATGAATGTAAAAGAAAACATGAAGTTGATGCTTTAACTAAAATTGAACAAATTAAACAAAGACATATGGATCTTTCAACAAGAATATTAAAAATACAAAGAAAATTAGAAGTATTAATGCAACAAGGTGTAGGTATTAGAAATGAAGATATTTCTCTAAGAAATAAATTAAATACATTACAAAGAGAATTACATAAACCTAATCAATATAGAGGAAGATTAAATGAACTAGTTCCACAAGTAAATTATTATTTACAACAATCTAATTTATTAATGAATACAGATAAAAATTTAATAGATGAAGAAAGAAAAGAAAGTGTTAAAGTTTTTTTAGAACAACAAACAGATGGTTTAATGAATTTACTTTCTATTTTAAAGAAAGATTTAAAAGATGTAAATTATATGAAACAACAAATTACAACAGAAAAACAAAAGTATCGTTCTTTAAAATAAATAATTTTCTTACAAAAACCTTATTTATTTATTCAATATTAAAAGATAATTTACATTGGTATTTTACCTGCGTCTTTAAGTATTTTAATTTTATCTTTAACTCCTTTAATTGTGAAGCCTTGTTCTAATAAATCAAAATAGAAAGAAACATCACTTTGACGATGAGCTCTAACTGATGGTTCTTTTTCAATATGTTTTAAAGCATCTTGATCGGATTCAACAGCCAATCTCATAAGACGCTCAAGGAAATATTTTTGAATTGTAATTTTCTTTGTTGCTCTTTTACTTAAAGGACCAGGTGTTCCATCCAGATAAGACCAATCCGGTTTATCATGTAAAATACCGGATTCATTTCCACTTCTTCCTAAACCTCTTGCTTGAAATATCTTTTGTGTTCCTCTATGAATAAATTTTTGTGAAGTTGTTTTAATAGCTTTTGAACCTAGCATTTTTTTTTCAAATTTTTTTTATTTTTTTTCACATTTTGATTTATTTGTAAATTTTTATGTGAATTTTTATTTACACCTTATTTTCTTTATGAATATCTTCATCACTACTATGATCTTTTAAACCATCAATATGATCATGATGATCTCCTACATCTAAATAATGTTCATTCTCCTCATCAACATGTTTGCCTGACTTTAATTTAAGACATCTCTTCTTAATAAAACTATAATAAGTAAATTGAGACATAATAAAAGTATCTAAACAAACATTAACACAACTAGATATCAACCAAGGTAATTTTCCAAGTAAAAACTTTGGTAATTGTGAATATAAAAAGATAGAAAGTGCATATAATGCATTTCCTCCAATTGCACATCCAAAAACAAATGGAGATAAACCATCTGTGTTATGTCTATGAAAATTTGTATAAATTTGAGCAATTCTAGAAAATATATTAAGTGTTGCACAAAAGAAACCTAAACAATATCCAAAAATAGATAATGGTGTATTTGGAGGGAAAACTGGACCATGATCTTCAGTGACATCTGTACCATTATTTGTTGTTATAGATGAAATACTTAATAATTTTCTTCCAATAAAGGAACCTGTTGTATGCCCTAAACTATTAGTTGTATTATTATTCATAAAAGTAATAAAATAAAACAGTAAAGATAAAATCATTAATCCAGTTGTTACAATCTTTACTCTTGTCATTTCATCCTTGTTTTCATCTTTCTTTTCATCTGTACTATTTGTTGTATTATTCGTTGTCAAATTCGTCGTAAAAATATTATTTGAAATATTTCCAGAATTAGTAGGAGTTGTAGAAATCTTTAAATTTTCACTAAATTTAACAAATTTAGGTGTTCTAACTGGTGTTGTAACCGGTGTAGATACATTACTAGAATTATCTACTTTTGAACTAATCCTTCTAATATTACTTTGTCTAACACCACTATTTACAGAACTAATATTATCAATTGTACTATTACTATTTGAAAACTTTAATGTTGGTTGTTGTTCATTTTCTTCTTTAATATCATCATCATCATGCATTTCAAAAGCATCTGACAGTTGTGAAAGACTTCCTTTACTTTTACTATTTCTTAAAGTCTCAGCTCCTTTATTTAATAAAGAAGAAACTGCATAAACCATTAATCCTGCACTACTTGGAGATCTTGGAAAACCTGTATTTTCTTCAACTAATTTAGCTAACTGTTTGTTCTTTAAAGTTGGTGGAATTACACTAATTGTATTATTATTATCAATATCCAATTTGTTATTATTATTCACGTCAAAATTGTTATCCATTTCATTATCACTACTGGTGACAGATGGGATTTGAGAGATAGATGGAGCGCTTGATACGTTCGTAATTGTTGTTGGAGAAATACTTCCTTCTTCCACTAACTTTCTTGTTCCATCTAAAGTTGAAGAACTACCTGTACTTCCAGTACTATTACTAACTATCATTCCATGTAATTCTACTTCTTTTCCTTCAGTACTTGTTGTTGGTGATGTTGCATTATTCTTTTCTTTCTTTGGAAAGAACTTTGCCTTAAGTTTATAATACATAAATTGTGAGAATAAAACACAATCCATTAACACAAAATAAGCTGCCAACATGATTTGTGTAGGAAGTTGTCCAGTTAATATACCACCAATTAAATTACTTGAATCACCAATCATCCATTCAGAAATTAAAACAATACTTAAACCTTTTGCTTCTCCTTTTCTAAAATTTGTGTAAACTTGTGGAGCTAATGCAACAAACCAGAAACCTAAACTTATTAAACCTAAATAGAAAGATAATTGTTCTATAGGTGTATGTACACACATTCCCAATGATGTAAACATCCATTCTATATAATGTCTACCTTCACTATCTACAATTAAACAATTACCTATATATTGTGTTGTATTTGTGGTATTTGAAACATTAGGAATTGTATTTTGAAGAAGATTAAAATCTCCATACAATGAATTTGTTGTGGCCATAATTATTAAATAATTATTAATTTTCAATGATTTTGTTTTTTTTCGAAAATTATTATGTGCGAGTGCTGTATCCGGAGTGAAAAAGGCTCTTATAGCCTAGAATGATGCTGTTTTCCTTTTTGAACTATACCAAGTACACTTGTGGTAAACACCCAGCCCTTTCAAGAAACAAGGATAACTAATTTTTCAATATTCAGCACATCACTGCGATTTAATTATTACCCTTTTTAATTTACAATAGTTTTTTCATATTTTCTTTATTTTTTTTTTTAAATTACAAATGTTGTTGTTGTTTGTTATGGTTGTATGTATTATTTTCAATAAATAACAATTTTAATCAATAATTGCAGTAACTAAATAATGTTCATGGTCAAGATGATAAGGGTTTTGTTGTTCTGCACCAGATGTCATTTCTACAACAATACCAAATACTTGTGATTGTAATTGATAATGATTTTTATAATAAGATTGTAAAGCTTCTAAAGTTTCTGGAGATAAATAATATTTCTTTCCATCTTTTGTAAATGCTTGCCATAAAACTTTGTTTCCAGTTAAAACAACCTTAAAGAATATTAAGCGATCACCTAATTCAATATTAGATAATGCACACATCACTTTGTTTTGATTATAGTTGTTGTTATTAATATTCTTTAATGTAGGTAATTTCTTGTGATTGACAGAAAGTTTTCTTAATTGATTAACTTCTTCTTTCAATTCATTATTTGTCTTTTCTAAAACTTTCATCTTTTCTCTTTCTTCTTTTACTGTATCTTGTAATGTTCTTATAATCTTCATTTGCATTTGTGAATTATCAAATTCTGAATTAAATTTCTCTTGCAATTCTTTCATCTTTCTTGTCCATTCATTTTGATTTCTTTGATATGTCAATTCTTTATTCTTAATTTCATTCTCTAATGTAGATATCTTTTGTTTTAATAATAATTGTTGTTGATTTGCTTGTTGTTGTAATTCTAATGCAACAGTATTAGCATTACCAATTGTTTGTTGTTGTTTTGAACGTAATTGTGTAACTTCTTTTTTCATTTCTTCTAATTCTAATTGTACATTGGTATAATTATTTAATTTATCGAAAACATTTGACATTTCCTTTTTAGTGCTTTCATTTTCTTTCTTCTTTTGTATAATTTCATTTTCTAATTCTACGTTTTTATTTTTTAATGAATTAATCTCCTTTTCATATCTAGAAATTGTTGCTGATTTCAATGATAATTCTTTTTGATAACTTAATGATTCTTCCTTCATTTGATATTTAAAACTTTCAATTATATTTCTTAAATTATCAATTTCACTTCTTAATTTTACAATTTCTGCTTCTAATTCAGTTTCTCTACTAACATTTTTAGAAACCATAATAGAGTTAGCTGCATTCATTAAATTAGTATACAATTCAGATAATTGTTGATGTTTTTGTTGAATTGGAGAAACATTATTTCCAACAACGCCATTATTATCATTCTTTTCAATGGACGACCCTTCTTTATTATTATCTACTGATAATAAATTATTCTTTGTATTATCATTCAATTTAGTAATTTTCTCTAACTTTTTATCAATCTTATTACTAACTTGAGGTAATTGATCAGACACATGTCTTAAGAATACTGATTGAGACATATCATTAAATTCATTGGTAGTTGTATTCATAGTATTATTCATTTGACGATAAATACTTGATTCAACCTCAGATCCTAAAGGTGTTTGATAATCATTACTCATTTGGTTTGTAATAAAATAGAAATCAACGTCTTCTAATTGTTCTATTTTAGGTAATTCATTATCAACTGATTTTAATAAACTTGTAATAAATTGAGATAATCTTGTTATTAAATTTTTATGATTAACTCTTTCGCCTATTAAACCAGGAACTAATTTCTTTAATTCTTCTAAATCTTTTGTTTGAGTTGCTGATTTTTTAATTTCTTCATCAAATAATTCTCTCTTTTCATTTTCTAATTGACAATTAATTACAAATAGATTTTCAATCATATTAATTGTATCAATTTCTAACTTTTGTTGTTTAAATTCTTTCTTTCTTCTAACTACTTCATGCATTGTAATTTGATATACTTTTGGTAAGTTTGAAAGAAATTGTAATCTTCTAAGTAAATTACCACCTTCTCTATAAGTTTGAATAGAATGCAAGCATGTATCTAATGTTGTATAACATGTATATAATGAAGTTAAATAAGACTGTAATAGAACATGACATTTCTCATATATTTGTTTCATTTCATTAAAGCTATTCATCATCTTATTATATTGTTTGGTTAATTTTGTAATTAATTCTTGACAAGTCAACTCAAAATTAGTTAATTGTAATTCACTTGTATAACGTTCAACTTGAGAGATTTCAAATTGTATTTTCTTCTTTACTTCATTCCAGTTCTCAAACTTTTCCCAATATTCAGACCAATTTTCATGAAAATCAAATAGATTTTGTTCTTCTTCTGACTTTTCTAAAGTTTTAATTTTACTTTCTGTATTTTCCATTGCTTTAACAATAAATTTATCAATTTTTAAACATTCCATAACAACTTCATATTTTTCAGCAATTTTATTTTCATCTTCTTGTGTAAATTGTAATAAATTTAATTCATTACTATTTGTTGTTTTTTGAGTTTTTGTTAACCTTAACATTTCAATAACTTGTTGAGAATTTCTAAATTTCTTTTGAAATTCTCTAATTTCATAACCCAATTCTTCTAATTCATTTCTATTTCCTTTTTCGTTTAATTCAGTTAATTTTACGTTTAATAAATGATTTAAAAGGATTTCTTTAGCTTCTAATCTATTTTCTAATTGAGTATTAAAAACTTTAACTTGAGAATATAATTCATCTAAGGTTGGAATACTTAAATTTAGATAATTAACTTTTGTTTGAACTCTTTCTTTAGTGTTTGTTTTATTATCAAGTTCATCTTCTTGGAAAACTTTAAAAGGTTTTGTTATATTTAATGTCATTACTGAACAATCTTCATTATTTCCGATAACATCTTTATTTAATCTTACTTTTAAAGGATCATAAAAGAAATGTTTATCTTCATGTACTGTAGAATGTAAAAGGAAAGTATTGGTTGGTAAGCTTGTTTGAAAGGAAGAGATTGATAAATCTTCAGTTAATACTTGTCCGCTATTCGCATTGATAACTACCATGATTTTTAATGTTATATAAATTGAAGCCTGCTACTTTTTATCTTTCTTTACAAACAGAAATCAATCGCGCGATCAACAAACGAAAAATAAAAAAACTTCAAATAAAAAATTTAAAAAAAGGACGTGACCTACCTTTCGTCTTTTTTTTTTGAAGGCAAACAAAATTTTTTTAAAAGAATAAAAATTTTTATTATTAGAATAGAACCCGAATTGAAACAAGGAGATAAGAATGTTAATTTGAATAATTTTTGGAGGTTACCTTTGAGACTGGAAGACCTTAAATATGAATTTAATACTTTTGTGGTTTGAATTTATTTATTAGCGTGCTCAGTTTGATTTAATTTTTTTGTTGAACTGACAGCGCTTTTTTTAATCGAAAGGGTTACATTAATCTTGAGTTACAACACAATAAATTGCATGAATAATAGCACCTATATCTAAAGTCACAATTAACAAAATAATCTATTACATTTAATATAATTTTTCTAGAAAGTAGTCACTTACATTGATACAGAGATGAATACTACATCCTTTAGTTAAAACAACAGCCAATGGCGGAAGTAAAATAGCTAACAAGATAAAGCAAACCATGGAAAGACAATCTTTGGCCATTTTGTTGTTTAGGTGATTTTTTTCTACTGTTGATTAGTTAGCACAAGATAAGCCTTTATTTTACAAAAAAGGGGATTCCATCTTTGTATCCACCTCGCTAATTGGAATGTTTTTCCTTGAAGCACTCTTTTTTTTAAATTGTAGTTTTATTAAAAAATAATATTAATTTACAATATAATTCATAGTTGAATAATGGTTGTCTTAAAGGTGACTGGTTGTAGGAGCAGAAGTATCTTCATTGGAGGTTAGATCTGTGTCTTTCTTTAAACCCCATTCTGTACCTGTAGAAGCATTAGCGTCTCCTGAT
>CADWAF010003239.1:0-25355 GCA_902984215.1 Willaertia magna | reverse complement strand
TTGTTTTGGTTAAGGTGTCTATGGAATCGACAGTACAGAGCTAATTTCAACTGAAATAAAGTGCGTAGAATGTCGGATTTAGGACCTGTTCCTCAGTTACGAATTTTTCCCTGATATTTTAATAGCAGTATACTTGCTTTATTGGTGCATTTCATGAATTTTTTTAGACGCTTGTTACTTGGCTCGGCTGTATGTATATACCCATCGTAGACCTTTTTATTTGTTGGTCAGTTTATAAATCAGGGGAAGAGATGCTCAAAGATGCTTTTGGGATTTTCATTATTTATTTCTAGTTTGTCATTAAATGGCTTTTCAGGTTGTTATGGTTCAAGGAAGGAAATTAATGGATCTTTGTGTTAAGTAAATGGATCTTGACAGAATTTTATTTGTTTTGTGTTGAATACTACACAAATGTATTTTGGTTGGTTTTTTGGGTTTATGTGGTATTTGTTGTAATAATTACAGTTTTTTTTATTTCACAATTAATAGTTGTCATTTACAATAATAATTTAATCTTTTTCTTCGTTTGATAAAAAGGAACGTTTTTGAATTCCAACTGGTGCTGTATTGCCTGAGCTAATGTCAAAAGTTAAGGTTAACATATCACCAAGTGCAGTTAATACATTTAATACAAGTTCTTTATCGTCTTCTGCTTTTCTTGGGACAAAGGCACATAAGGTAGGTACATTTAATAAACCTACTTCTGCCCCACGATATTCACCAAAACTCCACTCTGAAGTGAAAATACTAGCAATATAACCACCAACAAAGGAGAAGCTTGAAGTTCTATTTTGTGTTTTATCAATTAAAGAGAAAACATGAATAGTTCCAGTATCTGAAGAACAACATAAAAAGTTTGAATCGTCAGAGAAGGCAAGAGAATAAATCTTAGCTTGTTTTGAACCTCTTCTTACTTCCTTAACTAACTCTCCAGTACTTGTATCAAAAACACGAACAAGGGTACCCTTCTCACTTGCTGAGGCTAATCTTGTACCATCTCTATTTAATGCAATTTGACTAATCTTTGATTCATGAGCCTTAATATAATTCTTTTTATCACCATAACTTAAATGTTCAACTCTAATCATACCTGGTTGAACTGCAGGATAAGCTAATACAATATTTTCAGTATCTGGTGAAATTGCAACAATTCCAGTTGGATTATCAATTGTAGCAGATCTACTAATCTCTTTCATTTCATGATCATATACAATTACTTGATCTTCAACTACAATAACTAATAAATTTTTATGTAACTTAACTGCTCTTATAGGCTTATTAGTAGGAATTTCAGAAATACATTTCTTTTGAGAGTCTTCCCAAAGGATTACGCGGTCAACTGCGAAGGCTGGTTTCTTCCCGCCACCTACAAGAGCAAAAATATTGGATTTAAATAACATCTCTACGATACCAATCCCGCCATGGAATAACATTTTTGTTTTTTCTTTTAGGCTATAGACAGAGTAAACGTAGAAGCCTTGTTCAGTACCAACTGAGAATAAATTATTGGTTTGGTTAAAACCAAAGAATAAAAGTCGTTTTTCTTTATCTTCAATAATTTCTTTTTTTACGCCGGAACTTTCTTGCATGGATTGTTGGACAACTTCATCTAATTCGTTAAGGCTACCGCTACGATTATTAGAGGATTTGGATTGTTCTTGATTATCGGATTTATATCTATAAATATTCATTGTTTCTGATGTTGGGTTATTATTGTTATCTTGACGTTTTTCTTTTAGTTGATGATAATAATAATGATCTAATGGATGGTTTTTAGGGATATCTTCAAGGTTTTTCGGAAAGAAAGGAGTTGCTGTACAAACTTTAGTTGTTGGTTGTTGTTGATTATTATTAGGTATTATTTCAAGAGAACTATCTGTTGGTTGTAACCAATTATTCATAAACTAAAATTATTATTCATAAAACAAATTATTATCTTTGCTTCTTCTTCTTTTAAGCCTTTAAAGTAGCTTTCCGGAACGATCAAATAATCAAGTTGAAAATAACTTTTTTTGAAAAACAAACAAGTAGTTGTTGGTTTATTTTTTTTGTAAAATAAAAAAGGAAGAAGTACGTTTTGCTAAATAGAAGCTATTTTTATGCAGAAATGTTAAATTCAAATAAAATAGACAATAAACTGCACCGTGTTAGATAGGAACTTTAATTAATGTTAGTTTTTGTTGGAAACAAGGCAAGGCATTTGTTGTGTTACAAATGAAACAGCCCAAGGGAAAGCAATAAAAAGAAGACAAGATTGTAAGGAGACTTTAAAGTAAATTGACTTGGTGTTCGTATTTCACTACGTAAAAAAAAATGGGTCAAGTGAATTGTACGTTGCCGTCAGTGGTTGTTGATGAGCAATTAGAGAAATTAAATTTTTTAGAGAAACAAAATGAAAGTATTTATAATAACAACAATTTTATTCAAAATGTTGACATTATTAGTTTGATAATGACTTTTTTATCATTAAGAGAACAAATATTATTTTGTTTCAGTAATAAATTTTTATTTAATACATTTATTATTGACAATAAATTTAATAGATTTTTTTATTTAAATTTAATTTCTTCGAATAATTTGGGTGAATTGTTTAATGACGAAGAGATCATTAGTTCATTAATTGAGAAAAATAATAAATGGAGAAGATTAATTGATATATTTATTAGTAATAATAATTATTTTATTAATCCAATGAAAGAAATAATTTTTGAAAATAATTGTTTAACTAAAAACGAATCATCAAATAATTATACATTTGGTTTACAACGTAAAGACTTTCCAAAAGGAAATTTGTCAGCTCTTTTATCCATTACACAACAACAAACCCTGTGTCAATATAAACTTATTGAAAAAGCTATACACAGTAACGTTGCAATAGGTTTTGGTGATGAAAAATTCTATCTAGGTAAAGAACCCAATAGATTTCTAGGTTTCCCTAAATACACACTTTCATTATCAAGCGATGGACAAATTCGTAGTAATTTTCTTTCAACTAATTGTATTTCAACAAATATTAAACTTTCAATAGGAGATATTATAACTATTATTTATAATGTTAAATTAATTAAAGAAAAACCACTATTTATTTATGAATTTTTATTTCTAGTGAATGGAAAGGCAATTTTACCACAAAAATTAATGATTGAAACAAATAATTATTTATTTCCTTGTTTAACCTTACATACCATTGGTGATTCCTTTGAGATTTATACCTTTTCTTCTTCTACTACTTTAAGGAAGGATAAATCAAAGAATGATTCAAATAATTTAAATAGAATTAATAATGAAAAGGAAATTTTAAGAGATATTCTAACAATTCTTTCACAAGAGATAAAATTTTAATTGTTTTATTTTCTATTTATTTAATTTTTTATTTAAATAATAATTATTTTATATATTTCCCGCCAAAAATATTTACTTAAAAGCTATTAAGGCTAGAAAGTTAAAAAAAATGAGTAGTAATAGAAATACCAATGTTTCTAGAAATAATAGGAACAATCAAAGTAATAATGCGAATCAAAGAAATAATCAAGGAGCAAGTACAGGTCAACAACCTTCTGAGGTAATACCGAGCGGTACCGAAGTTAAAACGATGGAAGAATTAATGGTTGAATTAGAAGAGGCTAAAAGAGCTAGAAATTATTTTCAATTGGAAAGAGATCGTATAAATGCTTTTTGGAATATAACGAAGAAAGAAGTTGAAGATTTAAAGATTGAAAGTAGAAATAAAGAAAGAGAAATGGAAGAGATTGAAGAGAGGCATCAAGTGGAATTGAAAGTTTATAAACAAAAAGTGAGACACTTGTTATATGAACAAAAAATTACTATTGATAGATTAAAAATTGAAAGTGAAAATGCTTTAAAAATTCAGGCAGATGAATTTAGACAAAAACAAGCTCAATTGAAATCAGATAAAAGAAAATTAAAACGTGAACTTCATGCTATGGAGATATCATATCAAGAAGAGATAAAGGCTTTAAAGGCAAATCAAGATAAAACATTAACAAAACAAACGGAAACGTTTGCAAGAAAACTAAAAGAAACACAATTAAAATATGAAATGAAAATGAAAAAACTAAGAGAAGATTTAGAGTTAAGGGGAAGAAAAGAAACAGAAGAGATTGAAGAAAGGAAAAATACACATATAAAACAATTAATGGAAAAACATAAAATTGCTTTTAAACAAATGAAAGAATATTACAATACAATAACTAGAAATCATTTAGAATTAATAAAAACATTAAAAGATGAAGCAGCTAAAATGAAAGAAGAAGAAGCAAATAATGAAAAGTTAATGTTAGAAATTTCACAAGATAACAAGAAGTTAGTTGAACCTCTAAAGAAAGCTTTAGATGATGTACAAAAACTAAGGATTGAAGCAGCAACTTATAAGAAAGATATAAATACCTTAAATAAAACAAAAGAAACTCTAGTGAAAATGGAAGATCAATTAAAAAAACTAGCATGGGAACATGAGATATTGGAACAAAGTCATAAACAAGTACAAAATGAAAGAGATGCTTTATATGAGAAGTTTGAAAAGACAATTCATGAAGTGCAACAAAAAACATTATTTAAGAATCAAGTGTTGGAAACTAAGGTTGCAGCTTTACAAGAAACTTTAGAGAAGAAAGATGCACAATTATTTGAGATACTTAAAGCTTATAATGTAGATGAACATACTGCTGAAGAAATAACATCAGGTCTTGAAGATGTCATTGAAGAAAAGAATACATTAGTAAGGGAGCTGAAATTTGAATTGGAAAAGATGAAAAAGAGTTATAATGATTTAATACGAGTAATTAATGCTAAAATGAAACAATATGGTATAGAAGATGAGTTAGGTATTGAACCTGTACAAGTAATAGATGAAGGCGTTCCAGGAAGGGTGTGGTTGAAGTAATAGAAATAAAAGTTGTAAATTTTAAATGTGACAATCTCGAAAATCAATAATTTAAAAATTTTATTTTTTAAAAAAAAATGAGTTGGAGAGGAAAGGTATCAAAAAACGTACATCAATTAATATTTTACTTTTGTCCAAAAAATACACAAAGTAATGGAGTAAGAGAATTTATAGTAAAAAACTATAGTGAAATAAAAGCTTTAAATCCATCTACAGGTTTATTAGTTAGAGAAACTCCGGAAGTAGATCCATTCATCATGGTAGAACGTCATTTCGGTGCAAGAGAGAAAAAGGATGTTAAAGATTTTACAAAAGAAGATATTGAAAAATTAATTAAAGAAATATCGCTAGAAGAAAATGTATTTAACAAAGAAACCAGACCGCTCCATGAAAGAATTGTAGATGTTGCTGATGAAGAATACCTTCGCTTTAACCCAGAAATTCCATTCGTTCTTTAAATTGTTTGTTAACAGGGAAATAGACATTGGTATTAACAATTAATTGGTATAAACAATTAGAAAATGATGAGACAGAAAAAAAATAAAATTTAAATTTGATAAAAATATTTTCTTTTTGCATTCTTAATTCTTTTTAACTTTTTTAGTTATTATTATTGTTTTGTTTTGTATTTTTTATTGAGAAAGATTTTTTGTTTTTTCTTTTTTATATTGTTGAATTATTTTCATTATTTGACGTAGTTGGTTGATCGTTATTCTATCAATATTATTGAAATATTAAAGTGGTTATTATTGATTATAATTGTTAAACAACTTTCAATAAATATTTAAATACTTACTTGTTGTACGTCATTATTACTTTCTTTCCATCTAAAAATCAATGGTTGACCATCTAATTCTTTACCCAACTTTAAAGCAGTTGTTGCGTTCTGTCTAGAATCAAACTTAACAATACATGAACCATCTCCTAACATTTCAAGTTTTTCTGCTCCATACTTTCCAAAATGATTTTGTAATTCTTCTGGATTTTGTTTTTGTTCAGGAATGTTAGAAACATGTAAAGTTGAAGTTCTATTATCAATTGATAGAGATCTTGTAAGACCTCCTCTTCCACCCCTTCCTCTAATAAAACCACCTCTTCCCCTTCCTCTACCTCTATAGGAAGAAGTAGGCATTTCAGGGACGGATTCACCTGCTGTTATTTCGCTTATACTGTCTTCTAACTTCTTTTGTTTCATCTCTTCTTGCTTCTTCTTGAAAAACATAATTTGTTGGAAATGTTTAGGCTTTGTAGCTTCACTCATCTTCTCTAAAATAAGTTTCTGACTTTCAATTGATTTTTGAATGTCATCTGATAGTTTCTTTATCAACTCTGCTAACTCTTTCTTTTGAGAACTTCCTTCAGGTAAGCCTTCTAACTTTTCAACCAAAATTTTATAAGTTGATAATTGTTGAGCAAGTAATTCTTCATTCTTTTTAGTAATTTCATTGGTTTGAATTAACTTTTCTTTCTTCTTTTCTTCCTCTTCTGGTGGTACATTACTTGTATAATCAACTTTTAATTCATTTGGATTTCTCTTTGCCCAACCAACTTGAATAAATCTATTACCTAAAACAGCTGTAGGAGATTGTATTGCATTCTGTCCAGATTCTTTATCTGAAAATTGTACAAAGGCTCTATTATTATGTTTCTTTATCATTACATTCACAATATGACCAAACTTCTTAAAGTAACCAAAAATCTTTGGTAAAGTATTTAACTCTGGAGGGACATTAGTTAATGTTAAGGTATTAGTTGAAGGAAGCCTAACTACATTAGGATCATCTAATAAATCCTTATTCAAAACAATGATATCATTTCCATACTTATCCTTAACTACTTCTCCTTCCAAGTTCTTACGAGGTGGTGGAGGAGGTGCGGAACTGTCCCTATTATAAGAGGAAGAACTATATCGACTGTCTCTACTATCTCTACCATTGTAATCTCTACCTCCTCTTGAATCTCTAGAATCTCTACTGTCTCTGGAATCTCTACCATTGTCCCTAGTGTCCCTTCTTCCTCCTCTTTCTCTAGAATATCTATCGTCAGAAGATGAGTATTTGCTAGTGCCTGAACCATTATCTTGGTATTTTCCTCTAGTAGTGTCTCTTGAATCTCTTTCTAATCTATCCTTAGATGTATTTGAAGTTGACGTTGTTGAAGATCCTGTTGGTTTAGTCTTTTTTGTAGGTAAGCCTTCAGTTTTATCATTCGTTTTAATATTATTATTACTTTCAAACTTTCGTTTCTTAGGATCGGAATCTTCAACTGTTGTAGTTGATGAAGAGGGCGTTGTTGTACTTGTGGCCTTTTTAGTGGCTGCTGTACTTATATTATTGTTATTACTAACTGGTTTTGACGTTATTGAAGATGTTGGAGCTTTAGGCTTATATTCTCCTGTTTTTAAACAATTAGAAAAAGAAGAAACGAAAATTTCTGTGTTGTCTCCTAAAAATTCACTTAAACCATCTCTTAAACTTCCAGCTAATGAATCTTTATCAGCAGAATGTACTAAAGCAATTACATAGTCAGATAATAAAACGGGATCTGCTGGACAAAGGTCTTTTAGACGATCTTTCAGCCAATTCTTTAATTCTAATTCGTATTTACTATCGTACAGGGATTCACTCATTTTTTAAAAAATTTAATTTTTTGAAGACTAACCAACCGAAAGGCTTTTCAATCCTTCAATGCGTGAATGAATTCAAAATAAATGATTAAATTATTTTAGTCTTATATTAACTACAAGAGTTTATTGAAGTTGTACTGAAAATTGATATTATTATTTAAACATCTGTTATTATTTTGTTGTTCTTGTGTTATGCGAAAGGTTTGCTGCTGAAAAATTTTGTTTGTTAAAAAAATCTGTAAGTTTTGTTGGCGTTTGATAGCTCATTTTCATTGTAAACATCTTGAACATAAGTAAACCGATTTGTTTTCTGAAAAAAATACCTCTACAATAGGTAGGCATCATAGTCTCTTCTTCATTTTTTAATTAATTCAACCTTTTTCCTATACAGCCAAAAATATAACAAAATGGTCAGAACAAGCGTCCTCAATGATGCATTAGTTAGCATCAGAAATGCAGAAAAGGAAGGTAAAAGACAAGTTATGCTTAGACCAGCATCAAAGACTATCACCAGATTTTTATCAGTTATGCAAAAACACGGATATGTTGGTGAATTTGAAGAAATTGATGATCATAGAGCAGGTAAAATTGTTGTTGAATTAAACGGTAGATTAAATAAATGCGGTGTTATCTCACCAAGATATGACGTTACTATTGATGATATTGAAAGATGGGTTACTACTTTACTTCCATCCCGTCAATTTGGTTATATTGTTTTAACTACCTCAAAGGGTATCATGGACCACGAAGAAGCAAGAAAACATCATACAGGTGGTAAAATCTTAGGATTCTTCTATTAAATTTTTAAATATAATAAAAAAACATTCTAAAATATTTCTGTAATTTAAATTGGTTAACATTTATTTGTTCTAGCGTTATAAGCCTGAACATTGGGTACTTTTAACACGTTAATTACGTGTTATTCCTTGTTGTGAACTGTATTGTCACACTGTAATTAACCACTTTTTCATCTTGTTGGCAGTAATGTAATATGGAAAGAAGAATTAATTAAAAAAATGAATTCAAATCAACAAATGGAAAATATTCATAAGGAATGTAAAAAGTTATTATTGCAATTAGATAATCAAGTAGAAGAGTTAGAGAGGTATTATTCTGAAAGGAATAGTAAAGTTATGGATGTAATAAATCAAAGTAATGAAAGAACGTTTAGAAGAAGAATTTCAAATGGTCAAAAACTTTCTTCTCAAGCCGTACTGGAAGAAGGTTTTAATGAAAATAATAATACTTCACGTAATCAACAATTACAACAATCAATTAATGAAAATTTAAATGCACTATCGCAACATGAAAAAACACTACAAAATCTATTTAATAACATACCAAGAGGAAATAATAAAGATCAATGGCAAAGAAATTTAAATTTATTGTCACATGAACGTCAATCCATTAAAACTTCAATAGAAAGATTATTAAAAAAAAGTAATTCCTATGATCGCGATAGAAAACTATTAGGCTTAGATGAAGATGAAAAACGTAAATATAATTCCGATAATACTGTAGAAGAAGCCTTAATGGAATATAAAATACAAAATAAATCTTTAACAAAATCTGAACAATTAATTGAAAATATGAAAGAAATGGGAGCTAGTGCATTAGGAATGTTAGCTGAACAAAGAGAAACAATAGAAGCTGCCCATAAAAAAGTATTGGATATTGCAGCTTCTTTTGGTGTTTCTCAATCTACTATTAGAGCAATTGAAAGAAGAATAGCAATGGATAAGTGGATTATTTATATTGGTATCTTTTTCGTTACATGTTTAATGATCTTAATTTATTATTGGAAGTTTTGTTAGGCTTTGTTAAGCGTAATACTTTTCCTTGTTGTTAGACTATGTTCCTTTAATTATTTGTATTCTTTATTGTATTCATTATATTGTAATTATTTATTAGTAGAACCTAAAATTTTCATGAATTTCATGAACATGGTCATTACTTCTTTATCATTATTGTATTTTAAAGCGGCATTAGGATTAGATGCAATTTCATTAATAGCTATAGATATTCTTTCATTATTTAAAATAGCATTCATTAATTCTTTGTCTTGTGAAACTAATTTCATTAATTGCGGATTTATATTATTGTTATCTTATTATTTTGTATATAAGGCCTTTTTGTAAACATATTTCAATAACTTTTAATACTTACTTTTCATTTCATTTGTATTTGGGATTGCTGTTGTTGATGTATTAGTTGAAGAATTGTTGTTGTTTAGCTTTCCTTTGACTTCCTCTAGGAGCTTATCACTTTCTGTTGTATCATCTTCTAATCTTCTACTTATTTCTAAACTTTCTTTTGCCTCTTTATATTTTCCTAATGAAATGTAGGCTTTACCTCTTAATCTATACGCCTTTCCAGCCTCTGGGTTAAGTCTAATGGCAATATCACAATCTCTTCTTACACTTAATGGTTTATTTAATTGTAAGAGACATTCAGCTCTCTTTATAAATAAAATTGCTGATTCTCCATCTGATAGTTCAATAGCTTTTCCATAGAAAATTGCAGCATCTTTAAAGTTTTTCTCTTTGAACGCCTTATTCCCTTTATCAGTCAACTCATTTACTTTCTTTGGATTTCTTTCTTTTATTAAGGAAAATTCTGAACCTAGAACGTCAAGATATTTATCGCTCATATCTTCTTCTTTAATTACTTGAGCTTTAGGTGTTATTAATTTTGTTGCCCCACAATCATTAATGAGAAAGTCCTTAAAAAATTGAAGATCTTCATCATGCAAAACTTCGGGATTGAGTTTAACATACTAAGGAAATATCGAAAAGTAAGATCCACAAAACAATTACTTACTTGAACAAATTGTTGCAAATTTTGCTTTTGAGCGATTGAAAGTTGAAGTTTACTCATTTTTTATTTGTAGTTGTTTTTTTAAGATTTTCAATTATTTTCATATTAAATGCTGAAATTCATGTGTACAATAATGATATATTAAACATTAATTGAATATTAATATTGAAATAAAAACTTACGATTTTTCGCTAAGGATTGTATGGTAAGGGCACAAACTTTTTTAATTGAATCTGATTTAGTTGAGTTAATAATGTGTAGTAAGTTTTCAACACCCTTTGCTTTCCCTATTTTTATGCTTACTTCATCAATGGTAGAAAGATTCTTTAAACAAAGAGCTGCTTCTCTTACTATATTTTCATTATCGTTGGATAGTATTTGAATTAATAAGGGAATAATCCTAAGTTCATTGCCAAGTATTTTAATGTTTAATTCTTTTAAGATTGAAAATAATTACAATAAATATATTTTCCATAAACTTACTGTTTGAGGCACAATTTTTTAATACACTCAAAGTGTTTTCAAGTACAAATTCATTGTGTGACGTATCTAGGATATTAACTAGCAAGGTTAGTCCTCCAGAATCCCTCACTCTTTCCCTGTTTTCTTCTGCAATATTTGTTATAAATGTGTGTACATTATCAACTTACCATCAATTGTTAATGTTAATAAACAACCTGCTACATTCTCCAATACACTATCAGAGGTGTCAGTTAACAAAGATACAAGGGCTTCTATACCTCCATAATCTCTTATATCCTTCTTTATCTCATCTACAACATTAATTTAAAGAACGTTATACAAAATGTTATATAATAATACTTACCACTTATTGCACAATTCCATAGAGTTGCAGCAGAGTACTCCCTGATTGGTTGAGAGCTTATTTTCAACAACTCAATTAATTTTGGAATGCCTTTACATTGTTTAATTTCCATCTTATTTTCGTCTATAGAGATTTGATAAATATTGTAAAATTCATAACTTACTGATAGTAGAACAGTTTCTTAAAGTCCCTAGAACCTTTTCAATTAAGGATAATGTTTTGTGAGATAAAAGGGAGATGAGCTTGGGTATACCGCCTTCCTTTCTTATCTCTATTTTGTTGTCTTGGTCAATACTACAAATCCAAAGTGTGCTTGTAATTTTCTCAAGTATTGACAATTTAGTGGTTTCATCTAACATTGAAATAAATATATGAATACCGTTTATCTCTCTAAGGGTTTGCTTATTTTGATCGTTAATAGCGCAATTACGTATAGCTCCAGCAGCATTTTCTCTAATGTTTTCGTTTTTGGACTGAAGTAAATTTAATAAAGGCTGAAATCCATTCACTTTTCTTATTAGAACTTTTGATTCAGGCAATGAAGCACAATTCCACAATGTTCCTGTCACATTTTCTACTATAGATTCATTACTAGAATTCAACAGACTAACTAGTGTAGGGATTCCTCCTTTTTCAAAAATTACTTTTTTGTTGTTATTATCTACAGCTAAATTCCACAAACAGCCAGTAACATTTTCTAACAACCCCTCACTTTCAGAACTAAGTAAATCAAGTAATGTAGGAATTGCATTTAACTCCCTTAATATTTCTTTGTTTTCATTATTAGATGCACAGTTCCATAATGCTCCAGCAACTTTACTTTGAATAGCGTCGTTGGGGAATGAAAGTACATCTAAAAGTAATTTTAATCCATCTGCCTCCCTCACAGCAACTTTATTTTCATCATCTCTGGTCAAATAGCCTAAGGCCATTGCGGCATTCTCTAATATTGCTGGATTTGGACTTGTAAGCAGGGAACAAATAGCTGGGATACCTTGTTGTTCCCTAATGATAACCTTATTTTCATCCTGCATCGCTAAAGTCCACAAAGCTGTCACAGATTTCTCTAATACTTCAACATTTTGAGACCTCCATACTAATTGTACTAAATTATGGATGGCTCCTATTTCACCTAAAAACCTCTTATTTTCTTGGTTGCTGGAAAAATTTGTGATACAGGAACACGCTTCTCCATTCACTAACTCATTGATGGATTTTAAAGATTTTACAACTAATGGAAATCCATCTTCTCTTTTAATTACTTCCACAAACTCCTCTTTTCTTGATATCTCTGCCAAAATACCTAACAGCAAATACTGTAAATCAGGTCTGGAAGATTCTAGGGAATCCAATAAATGTACAATAATTTCACACCAAAGATTTTCATTTGTGTCAAGTATTTCATCAAAAGACACACAAAACTTATAAAATTCCGATAAAGCTTCTCTTGTTGCGTTTTCAGAGTTTCCTTTGCTCTTCAAAAACCATAAAAATGTCTCTAATTTTTTTATGTCATCACTGGAATTTGCTGACATTTCACTCAGCTGCTGTTCCGATAGCGTTTCACACAGATACTTGTATGCTGCTTTGGCACATTTAGACGCTATGGAAATACTTTTTATCTTTAGTTTAAATTAAAATTAAACATATTAATTGTGACAACTTACTTTTGATCTCATATTTTCAAGGGATGTGTCGATTTTATTTAATTCGTTCAACAACAACCTTTTAGAATGTTCTTTAGATTCAACTTACAAAGATTAGTATTTTGACAAAATTACTACTTACTATTTTCAAAGATTTCTTTTTCCTCGTGTTTTAACATTTCTAACTTCTCTTCAAGAACTCGCCTTAAATCTCTTTTATTATTAGTTATTTCTTCGTTAACGGAAGCGAATACTCTAAACAACATATATTAAATACATTACAAATTATTAAAGCCTTACTTACTCGGCAGCAGGGGTTATACTTTCATCTGCTCCAGCTAAAACATTAAGTACATCAAAAAAAGAAAGTACTGCAGTATTAATGAATATTAATTAAGAATTAAAGTATATACCCTTAAATAAATACTTACAAACAGATATTGGATTTTCGGAATATATCACTTTCCCATTACTTTCTTCATTCTCCATTCTTTCTTAGCGGAAATTGTCTTTCTATTTTTTTGATTTAAAAAAATTGAGGCGGGAACATGAAGAAAACTGTAGATTTATAGAATTTAAGCCTAAAAAATGTCTTCTTACGATCCTTTAGTGAAACTGTAAGTAGCTTAATAACAAATGGTATTATAACAAACATTTTCAAAACCGTTATGTTAGACAAAATATAGCAAAAGCTGAAGATATTAAAAGGATGTATGCAATGGTAAGTAAAATTAAGGTAATATGAGTTGTTTAATAATAATTTAAGCAATTTGCAAATAGTACTCTTTCCGAAAACATTTCATTAAACGCCTCACTACATAGTCCGAATAAATATCCAAACTCAAATCATTGTAAGTACAAATTTTAAGGGTTTTTTAAGAGTATTAAAATTAATTTTAAAGTTACCCTTAATCCAGCAATGGATCAATTAAATGATTGGAAAGATCAATTTAACGAAAAACTATCTCAAGTTCAAGAAGAAATGTTACTCTTTTTAACTCAAAAACACATGTCAAAAGAAGAATTGTCAGAATTAATTAAAACTACTTTTTCTGGATTTAAAATTTCGGTTTCTGACCTACTTGGCACAATGACAGTTTTAATGAAGAAATTTCTTAAGAAATCAAAGAAATTAGTTCAAACAGCAGATGAACAGTGGGAATCAATTGTAGTAGATTTAAATAATCAATTGGAATATGTCAAAAGACAAAGAGCTATCGAACTAGAAAGACAAAAAGAATTAGAAAAAGAGGTAAAACATTTAAGGCAAAAACTAAAATCTATGAAAATAGAAATTGAGAAATCACCAAATGTTGTTCAAACACCAAATAGTACATCTAAGTTTTCTTCCAAACCATTAATATCTTCCATTAATTCGCCTTCAACCCCAAGAACACCAAAAACTCCTATTACACCTACACTTACCACAATCACAACAGAGACCCCAAAAGAACTACCAAAGAAAGAAGAAACTAAAACAGAGGACCCTAAATTAAAAGAACAACCTTTAGAAGTAAAGGAACAAACAGAAGAAAAGAAACAAGAAGAACCTACTAATAACAACACAGAAGAAATATTATCCTTAAGAGAAAGAAGATTAAGAAGAAAACAAGAGGAGGAAAAAGAAAAAGATACAAATGAAAAGGAAGAAGATGGAGACGAAAAACCATTGTCAAGAAGAGAACGTCTAAGGTCAAGAAGAAATAGACATAAAGAAGAAGAAAAACAAGAGGATGAGGAAGAGGAAAAAGAAGAGGAAGAAAAGAACACTATTTCATCAAGGAGGAACAGAAGGGCTACAAAGAGTGAAGAGATCACAAAAGAAGAGGCTGTAGTAGAAACCTCCACTAACGTTGAAAATGAAGAAACAACAACTAGCTCCAGACGTAGAACTTTTCGAAGCAGAACAAGAGATTAACATAATAAATACAATGTATTTTTAATTTTATTTAAATAAATTTACGGGACTAGTTACATTAAAATTTTGAAAAACATTTATTTCTTTTCATCCTTTTCCTTTTGAGCCTTGATCTTCATGACTTGTTTGACGACCTTCTTTTCTTCCATTAAGAATGCACGGATTATTTTTTCTTTAACTTGGTCATGATTTAAAACACCACCGTATGCTCTAGTGATGGTTCTTTGACTCTTTGGGAGATTTTTCCATTGTGCGGATCTGACTCTCTTTAAACCTCTAACTGGTGCACCACCTAAATGTGCTGGTGTTGATGGAGCCTTTACCTTCTTCTTTTGAATATGGACGACTAATCTACCACCTGGTGTTTTAACACTATGAAAATGTAAGTAAAATTTAAATTATTTTTTAAAAACGTACTATTTGAAGATGTTTGACTTGGTGTTATATGTCTTCTTTCTAGATAAAGTGACTCTTCTATCTAATCCTCTTGCTTGTTTAGCCATGGTAGTCTATATAGTTTGTGGCGTATTTTTTTCAACAAAAATTTTTAGTTTTATTGGACCAACCACCACCCAATAGTTTACAACGAAAAAGACGCGGCATTTTTTAATGCAAAACCTTGTGCATCCCTTGCACTACAAAAACATTAATTTTCACAAACACTACTACAATTTCAGTACAACAATTACTTCATTGCTTTATTATGTGTCGTAAGATACAACATTAAAACCTATAGGCTACAGCTCTGATATATCAGTCTTTAAAACTTTTCTCATCATTGTTGCTCTCTTTTTCACTAATTTCTCTTGTTCTTTTAACCAATTCTTATCGTCCTTTTTACTGACATCTCTCAATGCTAATAATTCACGCATAAAACTACTTCTAAATTCTTTTTTAATAAATTGATAAAGGAATAATACCAAACTTTCTTTTAATTCTATTTGTTCTTCCAGTTTAGCCAATCTCAAGAAAATTCTTGTCATTTCTACTTCTGTGTAATCCAATAGTAAATGGATAAAAAGAAGTCTGTAAAATACTAATTGCATTTGAACTAAATTATTAAAATCTACAATCTTTAACATTGAAAGAGATAAACATCCTTTTCCTATTAATTCGGATAGTAGCTTACTTAAATTTATAATTTTTCTGACAGTAAAGTTATTTAATTCATCAAACTGTTCATAAAAAGTATATTGGAAAGATCTAAATGTACTGTCAATTCCACATAATTTCTCAGCTAACCTTGCATAATATGGATTATATGTTTTTTCTTGACAACAACAATGTATCAAAACCCTCGCTATTTCTCTATTATTCTTTTGTATACCTAACTTAACCAACCTTTGGAATGCATCACTTAAATCATCACTACCCATCAAAACATAAAAGATTGCTTTTCTCAAGTCAGTTGTCAATCTTTGTTCTTTTGCTAATTTTTCCAACTTTTGGAGCAATTCAACATTCATATCCTTCAATACATTCGAAATATAATCTTTATTTCTTAAAGGAGCAAATGAAGAAGATGATTCTTCACTATTAGAAGAAGAGCCAAATTGATTTCCAACCCAAGCAGTACCAACTAACCACCATCTTCCATTCGTTTCAGCATTCAACAAGTCATTATAAGGAATTCTTAAAGTATTCTCTCCAATTTTCTTTTCTTGTTTTTGTAAGTCCTTTACTGTTTGCCTTAATTGTTTATATTGTTCACTTATTTCTTCTTGATATTGTCTTTTTCTATTACTTCTTAGGTCGCAAATCATTTCAACTAAAAATTTCATACGTTTTCCAACAGCAGTACTGTTTTTATCTTTTGTTGTTTCTTCATAATTATCAAAAGTAGTTTTAATAACATCAATAATATCTTTGAGGGCATTAGAGTCATCTAACTTTAATTGAAAACCACAAGCTTGGAGTAGTTTAAACATTAATTCTACATTCAATTCATTAAAATTAGTACAACACATTCTTATAATATCATAAATTAATCCACAATAGATTAAACCAAGATTATATACATGACAAATAAGTGTTAATAAATTTGTTGCTTTAAATCTATCAGTTTTACAACTTTCGAACTTTTGAATTAATTTCTCTACAAAATAAGAACCAATTTCACTTCCTCCAATGTTGTGTAAAGCAGTTACATAAGCAGCATAAACTAAAATAAAATCGCTTTTTAAATTATCAGTTTCACATACACTTCCTAAAATACAGTTTGGAAGAATCTCATGAAAATCATTCTTACTATTGTTTTGATATAATTCTAATGATTCTTTAGTAATTGATACAATATTTGCTAATGAGATTTTGTTTAATAAATTTCTTAAAGATTTTTGAAGTAAAAGATAATTTTCACTCTTTTTGCCACTTTCTAATAATTGCATTCTCTTTCTTAAATGTGGAGGTAAGTATTTTCCTTCAGTAGCAGTTTCTGTCACATTTTGTTTCTCATCTTCTTCATTGTCTTCATTTACTTCGTCATTTGTTTCATTATTATTATCGTCATTCTCTTCTTCATCCTTATTATCTTCCAGTTGTTGTTCATTATCATCATTCATATCATCTTCAATATCACTTTCTTCTTCTTCATTGTTGTTATTATCGTTTTCATTAGTTGTCTTGCCATTCTTTTTCACCATTGAACTAAGGGAAGGCAACTCTGAATTAAGGAAATCTGTATATGAAACACCCTTCTTCTCAGCATCTAACATTGCATCAATCTCAGCATCAAGATTAATTAAATCTTCTCCGTCAACACCAAGTAAATCTTCAAGTTCTGATAAGCCTTCAAATCCTGCAGTATCTTCTTCCGTTATTTCAGGTTCTATATATCCTGGAACTGTTTCTAAGCCATCATCTTCGTCATCTTCGTTATTTCCTTTTTTATTCTTTTTATTTAATTTCTTTTGCATTCTTTTCTCTTTCACATATTGTTCAAGATCATTTTGTTGTAAAGGATCATCATCTAAATCATCCATATTGTTTTTATTATTCTTCTTTTTATCAATACCTAATTTTCTTTCCAAATAGGCAATTAATCTGTCATCTGGATCTTCTTCTCCCTTTTGTATTTGTTCATACATTTGTTTGTTAATGAAAACAGATTCACTACCGGATTTTTGTAATGTATTTTCGTCTAAATCATCTATAATGTCAGATTCATCGGAATCATAGTTTTTCTCTGTATATTTTTCTGTTCTATTTTCTGTTTCTAAAATTTCGTCGTTGTTAAATAGATCGGAATTTTCGTCAATCTTTTTTCTCTTTTTCTTTTGTTTTTTTAGTTTTTTCTCTTCAGCAATTTCCTTTTCTTTTTGTCTCTTTTTTTCTTTAATTTCTTTCTTTTCCTTTTCTTTTTTATTTTTCTTTTCCGATGCTTTTGATTTCTTTATTCTATTAGTTGTTTTTCTTCTTTTAAGTGTTTGCATCATTGCTTGAATATGTCCATCCTTATCATGATATCCCGAACTCACTAAATCCACATGTTCCTCCTTTTTATTACCATCATTACTTTCATTATTTCTCTTCTCGAACCTTTTTGCTCGTTTATTCATTTTTTTTGAAGAACTCGGCATTCTAGCCTTCATCACTGCAAAACTATTTCTTCAATGAGGTCTGCTTGGCTTCAAGCCTTCGGTGCTGAATCATTTTTCATATGTTTTTTTTGGTACAAAAGATTTTTAAAAAATGAGCGAAAGAGAAGCCATCCATCAAACCCATAAGAATTGTATTTCTTTTGTGAAAAAACAATTACAGGACCCAGCAATTAATTTTTTATTACAAGAGATTGAAAGGATAGGGTGTCCTTTAAAAGCTCCGTTTTTTAGATGTGAAAGATGTTTGTCTAGTTCAACAGATGCTCCAAGATTTACTGCTGCTTATGTATTGGGTTCTTTTGATGGACATAATGAGTCAACAACATCTACAAATTCAAATAATAATAATAGTACTTATACAAATGATAACGATGAAGATGTTTTATCTACATCTAATTTTTTTGGAAAACCCGGTATTGTTTTGTGTGAAGATGTAATGGAAAAATATAAAAAAGCTGATGATAAAACTGTTTTATTACACGAACTTATTCATGCATATGATGATTGTAGAGCAATGATAAATTGGAAGAGTTGTGATCAATTAGCTTGTGCTGAAATAAGAGCTTCTGCACTAAGTGGTGAATGTGACTTTCTTTATGAAAGTAGAAGAGGAAAGATGGATGGATTAAGAGGTCAATTTATGAATTGTGTTAAAAGAAGAGCAACTCTTTCTTTAAATCAAAGTAGTTTATGTCAAGGACAAAATAATGCAAAAACAGTGGAAGCAATGTTCAAAACTTGTTTTAATGATACAGAACCGTTTGTAAAAAGAATTTAATCCTTTTACCAATTATTATTACAAAATTGTTGGATATATTTACATTTGAGATTATTATTACTCCTCCATTGGAGGTACTAAAAAGTTTGGGTTTATGGTTAAATTATATTTAAAATTTTCAGGGGGATTAGATTCTTTAGTTATTGTTATGAAAGGTGGTATTATTGCTTTACAGACAGAACTATTTATCTTTTTGCATTTCATAGGTTCTGTTTTTAGTTTATCATCATTTTCTACACAAAGTTTATTTGAAATTTGTTCATTATTATTATATTTTAAACTATCAATACTACTCATGCTTGTTGATGTTATGGATGAAGATTCTTCATTATTATTATTATTAAAACTATTGCTTAATGCAATATCAGTATATGTTTCATCCACATTACTTTTTCTAGAGCTACAAATGATTCCCATTATTATTAATAGTTGATTGTTTCTTTTTTTTTTGTTTGATAATAACCATACCCCTCAATGGGTGAATTACTTTTTATAAGGTCCGTTTGATGGAATAATGTGTGATGTAAAGTTTATTAATTAATCAAATCCCCCTTCGCACCGATTCCTAGAAAGCTACTCTGCACACATCACCATAAATATTTTTATAATATACTAGTACTATTAAGCAAGACGTGTATGTCCGTATGTCGGTATACCGAGCTGTAGAGACACTGTACAGTTAATGAATGGAGTCAAATTCTTTGTGATGCGCATCTTAATCTAGCACTTGCCTTATCATACTTTACCGCCTCAATTATATTTTTAAGTAATTTCTTTTTAAAAAATGAGTAGAGCTATATCCCTTAGTAAGTGTTATAGGTTTTTTTAGTGATTTACGATTGTATTCGTAATAATTATCGGGATAAGATGTGAAAATTACCGAAGGAAAGGATTGGCCTAAACCAAAAAACGCTAAAATTCCTGCAAAATTTCATTTCTCATTTGGATTTTTGAATGGTGAGAGTGAAAAAACTAAGGTAGTGAATAGTAATGAACTACAAGATTTGAATATTGAAAAGAATTATAATGTTAAGGCTGAGGTAGGTTTACATAAATTTATTATTAATTATTAATACAAAATTATTAAGGATTTACTAAACCTGTGCATTAACAGTAATTCCGATGTATTCCACCTAAAATTTATTAAGGGAGAAGATGATAAAAATGCTGTAGAATATGGTTTTATAGATTTTAATTTTAATAAATTTTATTCAGAGTCTTTGGTTATAGAGGATTGGTATACATTTCAATTAATAGAACCTGAAAATGTTCCAAATGAGGAAATTCCAAAGGTTAAAGTGAGATTTGAGATTAATGAACCTTTGTTATTAGATAAAGAAAGAGAGAACGGCAACTTTTTAACCATAAAACTAGGACCTATTACAAAAATTCCTCACGGATGGTGTCCAAAAGAGAATCAATCTGTGACAGATATTCCTTTAGATTTTATAGTGATTGCCTCAATTCCAACAGGAAATACTTTTAAAAACTATTTTTTTAGAAACGGTAAAGTTATATCTCTTGAGGACAATCAATATGGAGTTTCTTGGGAAAAGGATACCCAAACATTTTTCTTGGACAATGTAGCTCAGCATAAATTGGAGCAACTTTCAGTCAACTCTGAACCTTTGCAATTCAAAATGATTAGGTGTATTCAAAGAGAAAAGTTTGTTGATGGATGGATAGATAATAATGAAAGGAAATATAGAGCAAAGTTTGAGGCACCACTTAGAAAACTAATGGAGCCAGGGAATACATCGTTTAGTACTTGTTCTTTGCTCCAACAGTCTCCAGATGAAGGAGATTCAGTTCTCGACAATAGACCCAAAAGTGCAAACAAAAGAAAAAAGAAGACAAAAGATCCAGCCCCACCTCAGTTACTTCCTGAAGGGGATGAACAAACACATCCTTTTGAACAAATGGAAACTTCTGTGAATATTAATGTATATATTGAAAACCCTTTAATTCCAAAACCGGAAAATAGAATGAAGCCTAATTTAAAGCCATCTGAACTAATACCTAAGAGAAAGAAGGTGGAAAAGAAAATGTAAGTTTTACACTTCTTTATTGTTTTTACAATTATATTAGTGATGCTCTGGAAAAATATCACGAAGAATTGAGTGCTGTTGTAGATATTTTAGTGAATGAATACAAGACTCTACTGAGAAAAGATAGTAATGTTGATAGAGATACTGTAAGTAACAGATTTATAATTTATATAACATAAATAGTTTATTTTCGAGTTGAATCATTCAGGGAAGTATTTTTCTTTCAAAGAAAGACTAAAGGAATGTGTGATTCAGGTAGTAAAAGAAAAGTTTTATTTTGAGTTAAAAGATAAAAACGAAAATGAAATTAAAATATTTTACAACGATCTTTATGTATTTCTTACAAAACAAATGCACGTTGCATTGAATAGAATCTTTACCAATGCAAAGACAGAAGAAAAACCTCCAATGACGGGCATTGATGGCAAACCAACTGATAAATGGAAGAGATTGGCTGATGAGGCTGAGGTCAATGAAAACTATGCATTGACGGCTCAATATCACCAAGAGAGAATAGCCCATGCTGAAGAGGAAGAGAGCCCAGAATTAAAAGAAATATTGTATGAATATGGGGCTTTTAGCATGAGAGTTAAGGATATTACAAAGGCAGAACAAGCCTTTAGAGAAACCCTCTCTATAGACATGGCTCATATTCCTTGCCTAAGGTTGTATTCTGTATTGTTACTAATGAAACAACAATACAAAGAAGCTGAAGTTTTCCTACAAGCAGTAGTAGACGTTGATCCAAATGACTACATTTCATGGGGATTACTTAGTTTATTGTTTAAGAAAATTAATAATCCAAAACAAGAACAACAAAGTTTAATATATGGTGAAAGTGCTTTAGAAAAACAAAGTAATTCAAGAAGTTCACTAAAAATTTTGGTTGCCAAATTTTTATTGAGTGTCCATTCTGATGAATTGGCAGAAGATATGTTATTGGAAGAAACTGAGAAGACACCTGAGGTATTGAATGCTTTAGCAAAAGTATATATGATTAGAGAAAATTATGAAAAGGTTGAAGAGTATTTGAATGATTCAATTAAGATATTATATAAATCAATGGATACTTGGGAAATGATGGGAGAAATCCATCAAAAGTTTGGAAGATTCGCAGAGGCAGAACAAGCACTAGAAACAGCCTTAAGTGTCACAGATCAACATGTTGATTCAGAACCAAATATTACGTTGCTATTAAAACTTGGAAGTGTTTACTTAAAACTACACAAATACGAAAAGGCTAAAGATACGTATCTTAATGCTGCTAAAGAGTGGTCCTCTTCTATATGTTGGTTAGGTGTTGGTATCTCTTACTATAGACTAAACGATTATAGATATGCAGAACAATCATTAAACGAAGCAAACATTCAAAATAATAAGAATCCAGAAGTATGGGCATATCTTACCTTAGTGTCAATCAAAAACAATAAGCAAAGAGAAGCAGAAAAATGTATCAGAGAGGCAATGAGGTGCGGAATTAAAACAATTAATCCTGAACTATTAAACGAAATAACTGAGGAGTTAAACAAACAAAAGAATAATTAAACAGATGACAATTTAACAATTTCTTCTTCCTTCATAACCCTCCATTTTCCTTCTTTCTCAATTACTTCATCAATTTCTATACTTCCAATTTGTATTCGTTTCAAAAATTCAACACGTTTACCAAAAGCAGCAAACATTCTTCTTACTTGGTGATACCTTCCTTCCACAATTGAAATAGCAATGTGTGTATCGTCTATTACTTCAAAGTTTGTGACTGGTTTTAAGGGTTCTTCTTCACTTCTCAATAAAAACTTTCCAGATTCAAAAACCCTTTTCATTTCAATAATTTCCTTTTCATCAACTAATGGAGGAGTAAATCCAACTAAATATCTCTTTTCTAAAGTAGGTGAAGATAATAATTGATGTTGTAACTGACCATCTTGAGTTAAAATTAATAAACCACAACTTTCTAAATCTAATCTTCCAACACTTGACAATAGAGGAGATCTATTAAAAAATTCAATTGGAAGTAAATCATAAATAATTTTGTGATTAGATTCTTCTCTACTTGTTGAACATAAATAACCAACTGGTTTATTTAATAAAATTGTTAAATTTAAAGTTGGATAATCAAATACTTTTCCATTACACAATAATTTATTGATATCCTTTTCACAAACTTTATGGCTTGTAGATAAAATTCTTTTATTGTTTTTTGGGTCCGTAATTATGTTTTTTCTTAAATATTGAACGGCTTCGCTTCGGGAACAAATTCCCATCCCTGATAAAATTCTATCAATTCTTAACATTTTTTTTGGTTTAAACTAAGCCAAATTTCATTGTAATCATTTTGTTTACAATTTTTTAAAAGGGAGTGAAGTGCTGCTTCAATATTGTGGGCTTGGAAGATGCTAAAATTTTGGTGTTTTCAGGGCAAAGTGTCAAATGTCCATTTCCTGTGAAAAATTGTGAAAAAAAAATGTCTTCAAGCAATGATAAATTTGATGTCTATTTAAAAATTAAAAACATCACCAACAATCGCAACAACAACAATAATGAATTCACTCCAATCGATTCCTTCATAAAAAACAATCAAATCTTCTGTAAAATTCCAGTTCTCTCCTTCAAAAAAAAACTTTTACAATTTATTCCATTCCAAATAGAAATCAATAATAAACTTAAAAGAAGTATTGTTTTTGAAATTGAAATGGATGGTAAAATGATTGGTGATTATGATGAAAAAGATGAATTATTCTCATCTTTTGAAGTTTATCCAAAATCTTCTTCAAGCGTCAATGCAATTGAAAATAGATTAAATAATGAAATTTTTAAGTTTGGTTTTGCATTAAGTGAGTTGGCAGATGATTTTATTGAAAATAAAGGAATTTTAACTGGTTCAATTAAGGTAAATATTTATAATGGAAAGATGGTTAAGGCAAAAGATTTAAAAGAAGAAGAAAGTGACGTAGATTCTGATGATTCAAATGATGGAACATTTATTTTAAATTCAAGTGATGAAGAAGATGATGAAGATAATGAATATTATAATAGTATTAATGTTAAAAAGGAAGAAGAAGAAAGCGACAATGACAATAATAATAACAATGACAGGACTAGTTCTGTAAAAAAGATAAAAACTAGAAATGACGCTAAAAAGGAAAAAGATGATAAAAAAGAATTACAAAATTATTTATTAAATAATAATAATCAAAATAATAATGAAAGAAGAAATGAAAGTAATGCAGAAAATTTATTTCAGTCATTTAAAACTAAAAAAACTATTAAGCCATTATCAGCTTCTTTTTGTTCAATTTTATTTCAAAAAGATAATAATAATCAATCATCATCTTTACAAAATAGTCACGTTACTTCTTCTTCTATTAACAACAGGAGTGTAAAGAAAGAAAAGGTAATTAAAGAAGAAAAGAAATTAAATAAAAAATTAAAAAAAGAAAAGAAAGATAAAACAGAAAAGAAAGAAGAAGAAGAAGTTTATATTGTAAAGGCTTCTAATAAGATTTTACAACAAATTGAATTTATTTATAAGGATGAAATAAGCTATTATTTATTAAAACCAAATTTAAATGAAGAAGAAAAGAAAGAATTTGAATTATTAAAACCATTATGTCAGAAATTATATAAAACAAATTTTGAAAAATTAGAAGAAGCAATTGTATTAAAAAATAGTGGAAATTCAGATAATTCTTCAATCGTAATTGATGATTAAATAAATTTTATAAAATATTTAAAAATCGTAAATTCACATTTGACACCGGTTGGAATTGACAGCTAACATCTTTTCATAAGTTAAAATAAAATCATCAACATCCAGCTTTAATCCAAAATAGTCACTAACAAGAATTCGATTTCCTTGTTGCTTAGGTTGATTCTGTTTTTCTTCAGAAATCTCTTCTTCTTTCTTAACCAAACCATTTTCATTAACTGTATTTATTCCAACACTAATCCACTGATGGTTTTCAGTTTTATTCAATTTATACTTTACAACAGATCCAGAAGTATCTGTTTTTTGCCATTCGAAATAGTTTTGAAGTAATACTTTATTGCAAAGTTGTTTTCTTAATCTACTCTTCTTTTGATTTTTCATAATTAAAGAAAGAACTTTACATCTTGATTGTTTATCTTTTGTCTTATCTGTTTCATCAATAAAAGAGATATTCATGTTGTTTTTTTTGTTATTATTCAATGTGG
>CADWAF010003236.1:0-34607 GCA_902984215.1 Willaertia magna | reverse complement strand
TTTAGCAAGTAAAGAACCTGCTTTAATAGCAACTGGTGTTAATTCAAATTTTCTATTAATACAATCACCTATTGCATAAATGTGTGGATGTGAAATAGATTGATCCTTTTCATTCACAACTACTTTTCCTTCTTTATCTAATTGTAAAGATGAAAGGCCTAGTTCTTTTGTTAAAGCTTCTCTTCCAATTGCAAACATAACTGTATTAAATGTATCTACTCTAATTTCTTTTGTTTCCAAATTAATATATTCCACTTGATATTCTTTATCATTTAATTTTATAATCTTTTTTAAAACACTCTTTTCAATAAAATTTACACCTCTATCTTTCATTCCTTCAATTAATTTAAAAGAACAATCTTTATCAAAACCTCTTAATGGACTTGATCTCATCATTACTGTTGCTTCATATCCTATTCCATTTAAAAAACTAGCACTCTCAAGAGCAATATATCCAGCACCAATAATTAATGTTTTTCCAGGTGGATTCTTTAATGAAAATAAATCATCTGAAGTAATTGCATATTCTTTTGCACCTGGTATATCATCTGGTAATCTAGGTTTACCACCGATTGCTAAAATAATATTCTTTCCACTTATTGTCTTTTTAACATTCTTTTTTGGATCAAATAATTCAATTGTTTTATCATTAATAAATTTAGCTTTCATATTTAAATAAAATAATTTCTTTATTTCATTATCTTTTGCGAATGTTTGTGTCATATCAATGCGATAGCCAAAATTAATAGAACGAATATGATTTTGAACATTTTGTACCAAAGTTGACCAATCATGAGATATACTATCTATTTTCCAACCATAGTGAGATATATCATGTTTAATTGTTTCA
Organism: Willaertia magna; assembly: GCA_902984215.1. NCBI lineage: Eukaryota > Heterolobosea > Eutetramitea > Acrasida > Naegleriidae > Willaertia > Willaertia magna. The sequence continues at coordinate 33,757 of CADWAF010003236.1, read as the reverse complement.
CCTAATAATGCAGAAGTATGCATTAATTTCTTACTATAATTTTATTGTTAATTGTCACAATAAAACATTTACTTACGGAATACATCCAACATTTGTACATGTTCCACCTAATCCCCAAATCCATTTCCTAAATTCATTTTGTTCTAACCAATGATTAGTTGGATCTCTATAATCTATTAAACAGATTTTTGTGTTTAATGGTGTTTCAATAGATAATCTTTTTGAACAAGCTAATCTAAATTTATTTTATCAAAGTTTTTTTTTTATTCAATGACTTACCCACCTGAACCTCCTCCGATAACAATATAATCAAATTCATTTGGTGTTTCTTCATTTTGAGAACCACCTATTGTGAAATTCCTATTTTGATTAAAATAAATTAGTTGTGGTTTTGAAATGCTTTTAAAAAGACTCTTTTTATCAAGCCTTTTCAACATTTTTTTTGTAATGTTTGTTTTAGATTTTAAAACTAAACTGATAAACTTGTCTTAATTGTTATTTACTTCATCCACGTTCTTAATGCACGTTTAAATTAGAAGTTGTACCTTCCTTTTAGCATCAGAGAACATCCTGCACTTAAATAAAAATCTACAGCACTACAGGTTCCCGAGAAGTCTCCCATCTCGGTACTAATGCAGCCCTACTGTGCTTAACTTCTCAAATCGGACTTTCACAGTGGTATGGCCGTAGATATCTCAAAGCAGTTCTCTATCGATTTAACGTTACAAGAAAATTTTGCAATTAGGGATTTTTGCTTTGGATTTGTATGCTTCTTATAAAGAAGCAAAAGTGGTGCGTGCTAGAAAAAAACCTAAAATCTAAAGAAAAAATGTTTCTTGCCCAAAGTTGTTTGTTAAATGTATTTTCCTTTTTGTCTGTGGCAGACTTTTATCATTTAGCACTAGTTAATAAACAATTTTATCAAATCATTTCAAATGTTGACAATGATTTTTTATATAAATCGTTGGTTGGGGGATATGTTAAAAAATTATTTAAAAACAGTAACGACACACAAAATTATATAATGTTTAGAGGTGTACTAGAAGAATTTTATTTAAAACCATTTGAGGAAGAAACTTATCAAAGCGAAGCTTACATTAATTACAAAAATTGTGGTGGAGTTTTAGAAATTGCTACTTTTAAGCCTTGTGAATTGTTGACAAATAGGTATTCTCTATTTTCTACTTTTCAAAGAAAACAAATACACAAATTTATTCTAGTTAATAATTTTTTTCCCTTAGATGAAGGAGTAACTGTGGATAACATTAATTTTAAAACTCCAGGAAAGTTTTTCTTTTACTTGCTAGAAAATGAATTTAACGTCAAGGTTGACAAGAAAAGTAATAAGAAAGAAAAGAAAAAGGAAAAGAGGAAAAAGAATAATGAAAGCAATCAAGTATTGGATTTAAGTTTATTTGGAGAACCACAACCTTTAAAAAAGAATAAAAAACTATTAGAAACAAAATCTCCACCATATGGAATTAGAAACAAAGAAGAATATCAAAAGTCAATTACTGAAATAACTAATGAATTGTTTGATTATTTTGAAAATTGTGAAATTCTAAATTGGCAAAAAGGAATAGAAGAATATTGTTGGCACCCTTACTGGAGTGATGGATTAGAATGGTGGGGTATATATTGTTATACCATTTACAATTTCACTACAGACACAATAATTGTTGTAACAGGTTCAGCAACAGATTAAACTTTATTTTGTTGTTGTTCCTTGTCCTTTTGTTTTTGTTTCTTTCTTGCTTGTCTTTCCAAACGTTGAAAGTATTTTTGTGAATGTGAGGCCACTTGAATTCTTGTTCTTGTTTTAACGTATTTATCCGCAATCTCTCTCCACTTCCCATAACCACATTCTTTTAATCCTAATAGAAAAGCTTGATGTTCTCTTTCACTCCAACTTCCACCATTAATACCATATTCCTTAATGTCAGAGTTTACAAATTTCATTTTCTTTGTATTCTTTTCAACAACTAAATTTCTAAAACAGAATTTCTTCTTTCCTTGTTGATCTTCATCATCTTCATCTTCAATTTCTTCTTGTAATTTATCATCAGTACTATTTGAATTCTCTTCTGCTGCAATAAATGTTGGTGTCTCAGATGATGGCCCTGTATGATTTCTTCTTTTCTTTGAACGATTAGGTCTTTCTTGTTGTTGTTGTGGTGGATAATTAACAAACATTGCATTATTATTTACATTTGATGGTGAAGATGTTTGTGAATTGGCCATTGTAGGTGTTTGTTGTTGTGGTGGTGTTGAATTCATTGTAAAGTTACTCATTCTATTTATATTAGTTTGTTGAGTAGCATTATTATTTTGTTGATTTAAATACCAAGGTGTTTGTTGTTGATTCATTTGGAAGGTTGGATTGGCATTAGTCATTTGTTGTTGTTGTCTGTTAAAAAGAAATTGTTGGAGTAATAAACTTTGAACTGAATTTGGTGCAGGTTGTTGTATTGTAGGTGTTGTTTTTTGATTACCCCCTACAATACCAGATGATGTAGTTGTATAGTTTGCAACAGTTGGTTGTTGTCTTGCTGTTAATGGTTGTTGATTTGTATTAGTTGCAGGTACTGCTTTCTGACTTAGTGCGTTTAGTATAGATGAATTAGAACTAGTTGGATTATTCACTACATTACCAAATCCAGTATTTGTAATATTACTATTCCCTAAAGAATAGAGAGGTACAGTACCTTGTTGTTGATTTGTATTAACCTTATTATTTACACCACCACTAGTAGTAGTAGTTGCTCCTGTATACAAATTAAAAAATCCAGTTTGATCTCCACCATTACTACCACTACTTAAAGGTACTTGACCTGAGGCTAATAGGGTTGAAGTAGTTGGTTGTTTATTATTTGTATTAACAGATAAATTTGTTGGAGTATTCCTTCCATTAGTAGATACCTGTTGTAAATTTTGTTGTTGGTTATTATTAGTCCTTAGTAAATGAGTTAAATTATTAAAACCACTTGTTAAACTTTTACTTGTATTTGAACTAGTATTTAACAATCCTGTATTAGAATTACCACCCAATAAAAAACTATTATTTAAATTAGATCCAAGCTGTAAATTATTTGTAGTTTGTAATGGCGGGTTACTAACTCCTAGAAATGAAAAATTACTGCTAAAATTTCCATTTAATTCTAAATTACTATTCTCTGTTGGACCCAAATTATTTGGAATATCTCTTTCAGTGGTTGGTGCTGCAGTTAAAGTTATTGGAGAGGAGATAAATGAATCGAAATGGTCTTGAGTATTACCAGTGTTTAAAGCTAATAAATCTGATGATGAATTAACAGGTAATAATCCACCAGTTGTGTTAGCATTCATTGATGCAACAGGGAAATGAGAAAATGAATTATTATCTTCTATTAGATCCAAGTTATCATCATTAAATGGTCCATTGCTATTAGTGTTTAATATTCTTGAAGTAACATTAGGTGATAATAGTCCTATTGTTCCTGTTGATATTGCGTTATTGTTATTTGCACTATTCATTTGTGACATACAGATAGTGTTGGTCAATTAATATCTAGGTTACGATTTAATGTTTAATAGATGACAGTTTTGTTGTTTTGTTGGATAATATTATCAAGTCAACTGATAACTAGTACTTTGTTATCCACTTAGATAATTGTTAAAGATAATTTGTTTTGTTTTTTTAAAATAATTTCTATGGCTGATAATAAGGTGGTTATAGTTATCGTCATCTAAGATTATGGAAAGTATAAAAGATTCAATACATTTGAGGAAGAAAGAAGCGTTTGGAAAAATAGAATAAATAAATAAATAATTTTAATTTTGGATGAAGTTAGTTTTTAGAGTTTTACTCTTTCAAGTAATCGGGTGACTATCTTTATACCATTTAATTTATTCTATTCAGCTTATTAGATAATTAACTTAATGTATTTATCTATACCAATAATTTTAATGGGTCATTCTGTTAAATTATAGTACATGAATAATTTATCTCCATTAAATTGTTATTTTACAATTCTAATTTTCAAAAAACATTTTTTTTTTAAAATTTTTAAATTTTTTGCCTTTTTTTAAAAAAGCCGAATTATTTTGGATTGAGTCTCATCAACCATGCATTTTAGCTTTATTAGGGCATATTTTTAACTCTGTTTTACAATGGATCATCAAGAACGTTTTTGCAAAGACCTGAAGAAGGGTTCGTTTCATAACAAAAAGAAAAAGAACAACAGCACTTCTATTCTTCAATTATTAAACAATAATCAATTATTCCAGTAATGAAGGTCAATTACAGCAAAAGAATTATTGAAAAAGCAGTTAAAAACATTGTTTTTGGATCTAAACAAACAAAATCACTCTTCAAAAGAACAATTTCAATAACTAATTATTCCTCTAAAATCCTTTCAAACAATATTCAACAATGTAATTTCCATACATCTTCTACTCTTGCCCTCCATCAAGAATACAATAATAATGAAAACAACAACAATGCTAAAGGAAATGTATTAAGTTATAGCTTTACTGCTATAGCTCTATTACTTTCTTACTTACTTTATCTTCCAAGTGAAGATGTAAAGAATTATGAAAAGTATTTAAAAGAAGGAAATTATGAAAAGGCTTTAGAAATGGTAGAGAAAGAAAGAATATTCTCTTTTGATTTCTTAAAGAGAGAGAAGAATATGATAGAAAAAGAGGCTGTTCATTGTCAATTATTATTAAGTACAGATCAAACTGAAAGAGCATTACAAATTATTTTACCTTACTTTGAAAGGGCAGAACAAGGTCACATAAAAGATGTTAAACTAATTTCTTTAATCTATAATTTATATAGTACATGTTTACTAAAATCTAAAACTGACTTAAATAAAGCTAATGAATATATAGACAAGGCTATTAAATTAGATTCCGATTCAATTGATAATCATTTCATGAAGGCTTGTATTTTAAGAGAATTGAATGAATATCAAGAAGCTGTAAAGAAGTTTAAATATGTTACAAAAAAGAATCAAAATCATCCTTTTGTTGGAATGGAATTAGGATTGACTTATTTACTTATGGGACAAAGTCAATTAGCTTTTGATCACTTTCTAAATGCTTCTGATTTGGATATTAAACGTTTTGGTTTATTAATTTTAAGTCCAGAATGTTTTGCTTATAATATGAGAGCTTATTGTTATCAACATAGATTAAAGAATTATAGAAAAGCAATAGAAGATTATAACAGAAGTATAAGGTTTGTAGAAGAATTACTAGAAGAATATAAACAGTTTAGTAAGGCTTTGGAAGAAAAGGGTGTAAATCAATTCCTACAAAATAGTATTAGAGAAAGAGATTTTTGTTATCAACAATTAAATGTACAACATTATACTTCTCCAACCACAAGTACTCATCAAGTTTTAGGAGTGTAAATATTTAATAATGAATGTAGTATATGTAAATTTATATTGACTTATCCATTTTCTTTTGAATGTAAAATAATCTTTGATCCAAAAATTGTAAATCATTTATAATTCTTTTTTCTTCTAAGAAATCTCTGTAAGGTGGTTTTATTGCTTTAGATAATTCTACTTCTAAATCAGATATTTGGTTTTCAATTTCTCTTTTTCTATTATTTATTTCTTCATGTGACAATTTGTTATTTAATAAATAATTTTCATATTGTAATATTCTCACTTTCATTTCAATATCTCTTTGAAATTTACATTTCAAAAAGTTAGCAATTTCTAATTGACAATGTCTATCATACTTTTTCTTCATTTGACATAGAATTGTATCATCTAATAAATCTTTACAAAAATTAATACTTTTAAATAATTGGTCTGGTAAATCAGAAGGAAAACTTTTATAACTTATAGAAGAAGGATATGATAAATCAAAATCGGAAAAGAAATAATTTGGTTGTTTTAAATGTTCAAATCCAACAGGTACCTTTTCATTTGTAAAATCTTTTGTTTCCGGTGGTAAATTTGATTCAATATATTCCCATGCATGAATTCTTTTTCTTTTGGGATACTCTGGAGATGATGGAAACATTTTTTATAAAGTTTAATGGTTTATTATTATGAAATAATTTACTGGTCTTCATAAATGGAAGAATTAACTTGTGGAATTAAATTACTCCAATTTTCATGTAATAATTGATTGTATTCAACTTGTAAATTTAAAAAACTTTGTAACATACAACTAAAATCTATTTTTCTTTCTAAATCAAATCTTTCTAAATCAACCTTTAAAATATTTTCAGATTGTGTTAATCTATCATTCTTTAAAGATAATCTTTGAGCTGCTTCTTCTAATTGAACTTCTAATTGTTGTTTCTTTTCTTCCTTTAAATTCGGTTTTTCTTTTTGTTGTTGTATTTGTTGTACTTGGTGTTGTGCAGAATCTCTATCAGCTCTCATATCATCTAAAACTTGAATAGTTTGTCTTACAGCATCACACATACCCAAATAATAAGTAAGTGTTTCAATTACTTGCATTGTTTCTTTTTGAGCTTGACTATCAGTTGCAGTTCCTAATTTTTCAGCAACTTGACCAATGTCAATTAAATTTTTACTTAAAGAATTATTTGGATCATATTCTCTTTCAACATTTCCGACTCCAATAAATAATTTACCAAATTCAGAAATACTTGCAGCCATTTCTTTTCTTCTATTAACCATTGTTTGTAATCTATTTCTTAATTCTTTTAATTGAACATCTAATTTATCTACGAAATGTCTATGTGTTGTAACCCATTCTGGTTCTGCAGATGATGGTTTAGTTTTAAATAATGAAAATCCTGATTTTGATTTCTTTGTTGTTTTTATTTGATTAAATTCTTCTTCTGTTGCTTCTAAAAATTGTTGTAATTCAACTGATGTAGCTAATACTGGATGTTCTCCAACTCTAGTTAAAAACTATTTCATTTAATTAATATTACACTACTAAATACTTACTTTTGTTAATGCACGTTGTCTATATTCTAATAATGAATTAGTGTCAACTGCTGAAAAGATCTTTTCAACAGAGGCTAAAATTGATTTCTCAGGTAATGGTGGTACAATTACACCTTTATAATTTTCAACTAATTGATCTCTTACCCAAACGAAATCATTAAACCTACGATAACAAATTAAAGTTTGCTTTTTATATTGCTGTAATTTAGTATCTACAGTAATTTTAAATTGCCAATATGACAATTCAAATGTTTTTCCGGTATTGATCTTTTCAGGTTCACTGACGGAGAAGATAAACTTTAAATGTAATAAATATTAATGATAGTAATATTATTACCTACCATTGGTTCATCTCCTTCGTGTTCTAATTGTTGTTGAACAGGTGGTGCAAATAATTGATTGCTATCAATGGTCTCTTGTTGTGGTTGATAAGTATTATTATTGTGATTATTATCTAATACTTCCTCTTCTTCCACTGGTGCTTGATTGATTTGTTCTTGATCTAATGGATGTTCCTCACCTATCATTTTTTTTTATTTTAATTAAAGTTAGTTGTTAAGGCTAAAATGTTTTATGACATTGGAAGGTTCTAATTCTATAAGGAGGGATTTACAAGTACTGTTTCATTCCTTGGCTTAGTGTAACCTCGATAATAAAAAGGTGTTTGTGTATTTTGGTTATTTAAGTGTTGTTGTTGAAGAATAATATCTTCTGCGGTAATGTATTGTTTAATTTTGTTTAAAGTGGAGGCAGAGTGTGAAATGAGGGATTGAATGTTTTGCTGATGGTTGTCAGTAATCGAGTCACACAAAAATATATACTTACTATTGATTCCGATATATCATCACTTTGGACAATTGGATAATTTCTCTTTAAATAATATATATCTTCATCTATAAGTGTGGAGTCGTCAATCTCTTCAAAATTTGTTTCAACTGGAATTGCTTTATTATCTTTTACTTCTTCTATTTGCTTTCTTTTGAAAAACACATTTCTAATAGAATTAAGAGGTTCAGTACTGAAAGGTAAATGGAGAGTTTTAGAGAATTCATGTCTATATTTTGGTCCGAACATTGTCTCTTCTTGTGTTATTCGTTTTAAACCATCAGTGAAGGATTTTCCTCTTAAAATGTTTAGAATTCCCCAAACTAAAAACAATGGATTTTCTTTTATAAATCTATCAATATCCCTAACCTTCTTGGTTGCATATTTCGTAAAGTAAACAGAAAGAAAACTACCAATAATCATTAGAACAGCATTATTGAAAAAGTTTGCCATTTTTTAAAGTTCTTTTAAGGGGTTCATTATGCCTGTCTAATAGGTTGTTTATTGTTCAGGCTCTTACTTTCTCATTTAAAAAAATTGTAGATTATAAGGAGAGGAAGTGATTGTAAGGAAAAGAACAAAAGATGTACTCATTATCTGCATCGCCTAGAAGTATCGATAAAAAACAAAGTCCATTATTTAAAAGATCTAAGCCATTAGAAACTAGTATAGGACAAGAGGACTTTGCTGATACGTATTCTGCATCTGTAAAACCAAGTAAGTGATTATTTAGAACATTTTCAAACATTGTTTTGAATAGAGGGTAGATATTTGTCCCCACTCTCTAAGGAAAGAATTATTCAATTAGAGAACGAAATATTTGATAATTCCCTAGTTCAGGAAAATGACTCTCTTATTTATGATAGACTATTTTCATCTATGGAACGAGAAAAACAAAGAATATTAGAACAAGAAAGAGAAAAGAAATGGAATCCAAGATTTTATTTGGATCCTATGCCAAGGTATAATGTACTTAATGATAAACACAGTAAATTTTACACAACCTCTTCAATTTTTCAGGAAAGACAAAGCATACTAGCCATGACTGAAGAGAGAAATCCTTCTCCTAAGAAGTATATGACTGATAAATATGAAACAGTAAGAGTAAGTATTAATAGGACTTGTTTTATAATGTTTTTCTCAGCCATATACAAACCATGCCGGAGTCCCTCTCATAAAAAGACAAAAAAGAACTAAGTCTGCTCAACAATCTAGAAGAGCTGTTACTACAGATAACAAGCGCCTATCAAGAAGCGAAGCTGAAGCTTTAGCAGCTGAGTTAATGAATTTTCAAAAAACTCATTCTATGGATATTGAGAATTCCATGAATAATGGTAATATTATGTCCAAGCCTATTTCAAAGCCTCCTCTAACACCTAAGAGGTCTTTGGCTGAAATGGAGGCAGAACATATTTTCTTAAAAGCTAAGTCTAGTATACAAAAACTCTGGGCCGAATTAAGAATACCAAAGACAGACAGAGAAAAATTTACTAAAATATATTTCTCCCAATATTCAAATGACAATCTAACTCTAATCAACGAAGAAATTAAAAGGTTGACAGAACAAAGAAATTTAATATTATCCATTTTAAAACAAATAGAGAACAGAGAATCATTGCTAGAGACATTAAAGTCAATTGTGGATCGATATGGGGATGAAAAATTAATTAGTAAGCATTTAGCGGCAAGAGAAGTAAAAAATATTATAACATCAATAAGGGTGTGTACTATAGAAATTGTTGAGTCTATTGTACAATGGAGACATTTAATACAGGCCCAAAGACCGTTTATATGGAAATCAAAAAATTATTTACTTAAAATTCAAACTGATTTGGATTTCTTCATTAACAGTTCCCTTATATCACTACTACCAAGCATCAACCATGACAACAATCCATTTTTAATGCCTGGAACAGAATTTGGACAAAGTAACGATAATGAAACACCCCTAACAGTACCTAACTATTTATTAAATGGAAAAAAGAGACCTAAGTTTGATCCTTCTCCATATCTAAATGGCATGCCTCTGCCTCCACTTTCTAAAATTCGTCAACCAGTACCAACCCAAAATGATCCTCTTAAGGAAAGAATACTAATTGCGCAAAGGGTAGTCCTAGCAGAAGGCAAACAAGTTGAACAAATATTCAAACCAATCACTTATAGTATTATTGATATGGAAAGAGAAATTGAAGAAGAAATGATAAAGGAAGAGTTAATATCTAAGGAAAAACTTACAAAATCCCAAGTTAAAGAACCATTACATTCAGAAGTCAATTATACTCAAACAAATAAAATTAAAGAAACAAAAGAAAAACAAAAGCAAAGCAAAGAAAAATCTAAGAATAACAAGTCCTTACCTGAAAATAAGAAAAAGACCATTACTAAGCAGAAAGTAGCCAAAAAAATTAAACCAAAAACAATTGGAAAAGAACAAAATGCGTCGGTTGTTGAATCAGCAGTCCGAGGCTACCTTAGTAGAAAGCAGTATAGAAACGACATTGTGGAAACTTTATTAAATGAAGCCTCTCTAATTTTACAAGGACTGCACAAAGGAGTTAATTCTAGAAAAGAGTTTATGGAGGAAAGAGAACAGTCTATCAAACAACATGAAATAGTAACTATTTTACAATCTGTACTGAGAGGAGAAGTTTCAAGGAGAGATTTCACAGAAAAACTTAATATTCAAAGGGAACGTGAAGCTATTTCCTTAATTCAAGCTGTCTCTGTTGCTGCTGTTAATAGACTCTCCCTGCTTAAAGAGCTCTCTAAGATAGAAGAAGAAAAAAAACTACTTGAAGAAGCCACCACCATTTTACAATCCTTAATACGATCGTTTATGAGTAAGAAAGATTTGTCACAACAAAGAAAAAAGCTATCAGAAAAAGAAATAAAGAGGAAAAGATCACAAAAAGCAGCAATAATAATACAGAAACATATTCGTAGGTACCTTGCCTCAATCAGAGTGAAAAAGATTTCAGATGAAAGAAAAATATTATTTTTGGGAGAGATAGAAAAAGAAAAGAGAGAATACGAAGAATTGAAAAGACAAAAGAAATTAAGGAAACAGGAACAAGCAACTGCTGTAAAATCCGCCACAAAAATTCAATCTGCCATTCGTAAATTCTTGGCAATCAGAAGGGCCAAAAGAATTTCTGAGGAAAGAAATAAAGCATTCATTGAGGAGATAGAGAAAGAGAAAAGGGAATACGAAGAAATGAAGGCTTTAAAGAGAAAGAGAAAACAAGCTGCCATCAAAATACAGTGTTTAATAAGAAAAATAATATCCAAAAATAGAGCTAGTAAACTACGGGAATTGAAAAGGCATTTGTTGGCAGATGATTTGAAAGAAGAAGCACAACTAAATGATGCTGTAGAAACAATTCAAACTTCGTTTAGGGGCCTTGCCGGGAGACACTTGGCGTTGGAGAAAAAAGAAATTTGGGAAAGAAAGAATGCAGCTGCCAAGGCAATACAGACCTCAATTAGAAAAAGAATAGCTTCTAACAAGGCTAGAACAGCCAAAGAAATTAAAGACAAAGAGCTTTCGGAATTTTTGGAAGAAGAGAAAAAGATGTATTCCAATGTAGATGTTGACACCTTGTAAATAAAAGTTTTAATTTATAAACCTATTTGCCTTTTTGTTAAAAAAGATTGTACAGTAATAAATTGAATAGAAAAAAGTTTTATTTATTAAAAGTTGTGCTAATTTATTGGGATTTTGCTGCTCTTAATTCTGCAACCTTCTTCATGGAACCCTTTCTTGCATATTTAGTGTTTGTTCTCCACTTTTGATAAACACCTTTTGTTGATTTCTTTCTGTGGATTACAGGTTTCTTGATACCATTTCTATGGTTCTTCTTTGATTCGTGTTGTCCGGTATGGTTCTTACTCTTTGCCATTGTATTTTCGACGTATTTTTTTCAACAAAAATTTTCAAAGCTTCCTATCAACCAACTGGATTTTAGTGTTTACAATAAAAAAAAACATTGGAAAACAACAATGAAAAGCAATGCAAAACGAACAAAGCAACATTGCCACCTCAATTCCCTTCCTTTCACACAATAAAAGGGTACTATTGCTCTAAAAACTGTTGTCAATTTACACTTCATTTAAATGATTGCTCCATTCCGAGCAAATATTACGAGTGCCTTGTCATGAAGCTCAAACTATTAAACTTAAAAAAATGAGTCAAAAAAGAAAGACAGAGAAAAATCAAGAAACTATTCGTAAACTCTCTTTAATTGGTGATAACAAGGAATGCATGGATTGTACATTAAGAAGTAATCCTTATGTTGTTTTAGATTTTGGTATTTACGTTTGTACATTTTGTTCAGGTATCCAGTAAGTATCTCAATTTTTTTGGTTCTTATCTTAACACAATTATTTAGCCGTAATTTTGGATTTAAAGCAAAAGGTATTTCCATGACAAACTTTAGAGATGAAGATGTAGAATTTATGGAAAAGCATGGTAATAGAGTTGCACAAAGTGTGTGGAGAGCAAAATGGGATCCAAATCAAAACCCTAAACCAAAGAATACAGATGAAAAGGGAATTAAAGATTTTATACAAAAAACATATGTAAAGAAGATGTGGTATGATGAAAGCGGAAAAACTAATGTTAACACATATGAAGAAGTACCTGTAGAACCAATACAAAATATTATTGAAGAACCTGAAAAGATTGAAGTTATTAACAGATCTACTCCTCCTTTAAAAAACGATCCATTCTTATCATTTGAACCAGTAACCACTACCACCACTAATAAACAACCACAAGTAACAACAACTAGACATCATCATCAACCTCCAAAGGCTACAACAACTTCCGATTTAGATAATTTCTTTGGCGGGGGATCAACTACAACTACTGGCGGTCATCAAGGCTTTGGAAATGATGATGATAACTGGGGATTTGATAATCATCAACAAACCAATGTACAACAACAACAAAATCAACCTCCAAAGAGTGGAATGTCATTAGCAGATGAATTATTTGCAGGTGTTAACTTTGGTAATACAACTAATACTGTACCTACATGGGGTAACAATCAACCACTAATGCATACCGGAAATGTAGGTTGAAGAAATGTTCATCAATTTAACTATTGGGGAAATCAACAACTTAATTTATGGGGAAATGATAATATGGGAGGAAATATTCAACCTAATCCATGGGGTAATCAACCACCAATGCATTCAAATCCTAATCCATGGGGAAATCAACCTAACCCTTGGGGCAATCAACAACCACCAATGAATACTGGAATGGGTGGTAATATGGGAGGAAATGTTCATCAACCAAATCCATGGGGAAATCAACCACCAACTAATACAATGGGAGGAGGTTTTGGAAATCAACCACCAATGATGAGAAATTTACAATCTACTCCACCACCAACTAGGGATCCATTTTCTAATCTAACTGGAGGGTTTGGTGCAACTAATACTTCAAATACTACTTCAAATGTTAACAAACAAAATGATAACCCATTCGATTTTTAAGTTGTTATTTAGATAACCCTATGGATTTCATCAAAGTGTATTTCAAATGTCAATTTTCTATCAAATAAAAAATGTTGAAAAATGTTCTAACTAGAATTTATGCAGGTAAAGTTGACACCCAAAAAGAAAATCAAATAAAACAATTATTACATAATCCTAAGAATAAAGATGATTATTATGAAGGAGCAAGAACATTATATCAAATAATGACAAGTGAAAGTGGATATACAGCATTCTTTGAATATATTTCTAGTTTTATTAAAAATCATGTACAATCTATATCTCCTAGATCACCTGGAAGTTTATCTGATAATGACAGTAATAGTAATAGTAATAGTGGTAGAGTTAGTCATCGCACTGCAACATCAACATTTCCAATTGTCAGAAAAAGATTTCAACAATTATCAATTTCTGAATTTACATTTGTTAGTATGTTTAATGAACTAATGATTCCTTCAATAATGGAAAGAACAAATATTGCTCAAAAGAGTACTTCTAATGCACCATCACAAATTAAAGTAATTAATAAACATTATGAAATATTAAAAGAAGAAAATAATAATTTTTATTCAAAAGAAGAGAATGATGATGATTATTATGCAATGACATTTGATGAATATCAATTATTAGATATATTTGATATTTTAGATGTTAAAGGTAAAGGAACTGTTAGTATTGAAACTGTTTATTTATTTTTATGTAGTTTTGTTTGTAGAGAAGGAAAACATTTAACTAAATTTTTATATCAATTTGGTAATTTTGTTTATGACACATTTTGTAAAGATGAATATGAAAATAATGAAAATATTTTAAATAATAAAAAAATTATAGAAAATAAAATTATAGAAGAACCAACATTACCATTTGAAAATATAGATTTAGAATATTATTCAGATAAAAGAACATCATTCTTAAAATTAGCAATGTTATTAGGATTTGATGATATGCCAATTGTCAATCATATTAATGAATTACAAAGTTTAATTTTAAGAAATAGAAAACAAAAACAAGTAAATGCTACTTTAAAAAGAGAAGATTTTATGTTTATATATTATTCTGTATTTAAAGAATTTGATAATCCAAATACAAGATCATCATCTACAAGTACTTCAGTAATACGTAGAAAGAATAAAACACATAAGCGTATTGTATCTGATTTACAAATAATAAAAAATTAATTTAAAGCCTTTCTTGATTGTAAAGTTTGAATAATTTCATCATATTCTAAATTACCATCACCATTCTTATCATAAATAGCATAAATTAAATCAATAACTTTATCATTTAAAGATAATTTTGTAATTCTTTTTAAATTACGTTTAAATTCATCCTTTTTCATACCTCTTCCACTAATAGTATATAATTGAATCATGATACCAATATCATCTAAATGTTGAGACATATCATTGAATGCTTTAAAAGTTTCAAAATCTATACGTCCAGTTGGTGCAAAATAACCATTCGTTTTTAATAAATTTAATTGTCTTTTAAATTCTGGAATTTTAGTTGAATTAAAATGTACAGATTTAGTCATTAATTCTGAAAATGATTCAACTGATATTAATCCATTACCTTCAATATCATGAAGTAAGAATTCTTGTCTTAATAATGCTTCTTTACAATCTTTAATAAATTTAATAAAATCATTAAATGATAAATTATTATTTAATTCTGAACCAAATAAATGTTTCATTAAACCATTATTATTCCAATCAATTTCATTATTTTCTTTATTTGATCTTATTCTATTAGCTTTAATTAATTCTTTAAATTCATTTAATGAAATATTACCATTTCCATCTAAATCAAAACATTCAAATGCAATACGTAATTTACGTTCTGAACTAGTCATAATTGTAGTAAATAAAACATATTCATCATAACTAATAAATCCATTCTTATCTGTATCTGCATATTCAAATACAAGTTTTAATTTATCATCTTGTAAACGTTTAGAATCAACTAATAATTTACCATTTCTACGTGGATATGCAACCCATCCAGGTGTATTTGGTCTAGCATTAATTAAACTATTAATAAATGCTTCTAAACTCATCATCTTTTCACTTTTACCTGTCAATTCATTTCTTACATTAACATCCGCAAATTCATCAAAGATTTCTTTAAGTGATTTCTTTTGTGTAAATGCTTGATCTACAGCTGATGGTTCAATAGTTGTTTTATTTTTTGGTCCAAGTAATTCTTCTACTTGATCATGTAAGAAATATCCAATTCCTACTCCAACACTTAATCCTAATAATCCCATTAATAATGCTCTACCATTGGATGTACTGTCTGTTAATCTACGTAATTCTTCACTAGATGTTTGTGAATAATTATATTTAAATCTATTAGTATTTTTACACATGTTTTGAATCATTACTTCTTTTGTTAATAAACTTGATGATACCTTCTTCATTGAAGGCTTTTGAACGAGAGAAAATAAAAGACGTTTTGATGATCTCATTTTTTTTAATTTTGAACTTGTTAATGTTCGTAAGACTTGACAATTTGTGAAATGACAATGCTTTAAAAACTTTCACTTGCCTGATAGAAATTGTCTTCTTCCTCTGTGCTTGGCTCGCCTTCTTCTGCTTCGTCTGAAAGTAATTCATCGTGAAGAGATTTAGTTACATCAAATCCTGAATTTCTTGAATAATCATCTTCTTCATCGTCATCTACAATTTCTTTCTTTCTCTTTTTTTTAAACTTCTTATCTTCTTCCTCTGCTTCAGAATCGTCAACAATAAAACCAACTAAATCTGAGTAATCATCTTCTAATTCTTCTTCATCCTCATCATCCTCTTCTTCATTCTTCTTTCGTTTCTTTTCTATACTATTTTGTTTTGTTTTTTTAAGGGTTAAGCCTAGGTCAGGACTGGAAGGAGCTAGACTTTGTTCTTCAGGAACATTTGGGATTACATCATTATCGAAATCATCGAATTGTAAAAGTTTTTCATCTTCTTTTTCTTTGTCATTTCCTTTCTTTGACTCTTTTTCTGGGGTTGAAACCTTTTTCTTGCTTGGTGAACTCTCTTTTTGCTTTTCTTTTTCCTTATCTTTATCTTTCTTAGATGGTTGTTTATCCTTTGTGGTTTTATCTTTTTTAGAACTGGTCTCTGAGGGCTCTTCTTCTATTGTTTTCGATTTCTTCTTAGTTGACTTACTTGCATTTGTTGAGGCAGACGTTTTATCTTTGCTTTTTGAACTTTCAGCTGTTTTCTTTTTCGTTTTGTCAGATACCTGTATTTCTTCTTCATCTTTTTTGTTATTCTTCTTTTTCTTTTTTGGGTTTTCTGTTTCTTCTTTTTCTTCATCCTTCTTTTTCTTGCTTGTCTTTTTTATTTTCTTTTTTTCCTTTTCTACTTCTTTTTCAGGTTGTTCTTCTTCATTTTCTTCATCCTTTTTTCTCTTTTTACTGGTATTCTTTTTGGTTGATTTCTTTTTAGTTGGTTTTTCGCTTTCCTCCTCCTCTTCTTCTGGTATTTCTTCTTCAGTTTCTTCTTTCTGTTTTCTTCTCCTTTTTCCGTCATCTAGTAAGCCAGCATAATGATCATCATTTTCAACCATTTCTCCAGTAATAGTTCTATCATTAAGGGTACCGATGGTCAGGGCATTGTTGTGATGTTGGAAAATAATTTTCACTTTACCGTTGACTGATTCCAATTGTTTTTTTACTTTTGGAATAACCTTAGCCAACGTTTTGTTTAAAGTTAATTTTGTATCTTGACAAATTCTGTCCAATTGTTTTGTTCCCAATGATAACTTATTAAAAATTGAAGACACTCTTTCTTTGCTTGTTTTAAAATGTTTTGCAAAGTATCTACTAAATTTTAAAAAGTTAGTTATAAATTGATGAGATCCTATTAATGTTGCTTGAATTGCTTGGGAGTTTGGTTTTTGCTTAGATAATAAAACCAAATCACTAAAATATTTTACACAAGTGAAAATGGTTGTAAGACTATTTCTAATATACTTTTCATCTTTCTCAAGTAGATTAATTGCACTCAGGGATTGAGATAATTCTATCAGAATACGTTTAAAGAAGATATAGATGTTTGTATCTTGAATTGTAGGATATTCAAAATCAATGGTTTTAGATTCCAATTTAAGCTTAATGTTTTCCAATAATTTTTGTGTGGCACTTAAATTGTTGCTTTTAGAAACGTAAACCGATATAATATTTCCAATGTCAGGTTTAACTTTTCCAAATGGACGTTTCAATAATTGCTCTGAAACCTCATATATTTCTTTGCATAAAGTTTCATTTTGTGATGTAGTTTCAATTGACTTTAAAAGTTCAAATATCTTTGAACAAGTTTCAAAAACCTGCACGTCTGAAAGGATAGCCTTAAAATTAGCGAAAGCCCTTTCACAAGCTTCGTCTATAGGTAAATCTTCTAGTTGACTGTCATCCTTTGATGGCATCAATAAAGTTCTAACAACTTTTTCGAATTGAACTTTGTCAGAAGAGAAGTGGTTCAGTGTTTTGGTAATAATATCAATTAACAGTTGTAAACAGGGTCCAATATACATATATTTGCATAGTTCATCTTCCTTTTCGTCTTCCTCTTGTGACGTTTCTGTTTCTCTAAACCCTGCCACTATTCTCTCTATGTGTTTACAGAGTGAAGGGAAAGAGTTAATGAGTTTTTCAAAAAATTCACTGGTAGGACATCTTGCCAGATTGAATTGATAATCTTTAGTTGCAAAAAAGGTTGCCTTAGTTCTAGCAATAACTGATTTTAATTTGTTATTAACATCATCTAAAATATAGTATAAATGAATTGGTTCTAACCTTACAGTGGAGTTATCTATTTGACTAGTAAGGGACTGTGTAAAGCTTAGTATATCCATAACATCAACATCTAGTTCTCTATAGTACGGTTTGAATTTGGACAAATATTTACGTTTGAAATCAGGAACATATCCTTTGTTACCTTTTCTTTTAGTATCCTCTTCTTCTACCTCTTCTTGCTCCTCTTCAATTTCAGACTCTTCTTCTTCGTCACTATCGTTTTTTTTCTTCTTTGTTGTTTTCTTTTTCTTTGGTTTTTTATCATCCTTCTTTTTGGATTGAGAAACTGGGCCTACCTCAGATAAAAGTAAGTAGTTGAATTGAGGCAACGAGAATGTTGAATTTTCAAATAAACATTTGTCCAATTTCTTTTCAATGTCAACTAGATGTTCTATTCTTTTAATTACACTTCCAATAGATTGGAAATCACTTGAAGTAGCAAAACCATTAATTAATTCTCTAAACCAATTAATTGTAAAGAACAATGAAAGACACGTAACATCCTTGTCTCTTTTAGACAGTTGTGAAAAGCGTTCAAGTATTTGATCGTCAAACATGACAATACCCGAATCTAACAAAGTACTAATAGTTCCACTGCTTGTCTTTTCCATGAGTATCTTTAAAAGTTTAAATTGTGCAAATAAATTCCAAAGGCTCTCACAAGATCCTAATTCTTCATTCTTGTTATCTATCAATGGAGCTATTTTAATTAAATTATTAGAT
This sequence comes from Willaertia magna, assembly GCA_902984215.1. Taxonomy (NCBI): domain Eukaryota; phylum Heterolobosea; class Eutetramitea; order Acrasida; family Naegleriidae; genus Willaertia; species Willaertia magna. The sequence continues at coordinate 14,980 of CADWAF010003236.1, read as the reverse complement.
TCATCTTCACTCTCCAATTTCATCCAAACGTTATATGATATATAGCTATGAGGTTTTAAGTCCTTTAGTTCATTACTTTCAATTATAAACTTTTGAAAGAAATCAGTAAGTATTCCATGTTGAATTTCTTGTAATAACCTACTATCTAAATTTCTTTCCAAAACTATGTAGCTAAGCTCGTCATAAAGCAAAGTTTTAAATATTGGTACACGCAAACAACATTTTGATGCAAAATGAAGTATATCTCTAGCCTCTTCATATTCTTCTTCTGTAAGTTTTTGTTCTGTGTGTTGAGAAGCAATAAAGGAAATGTCTTCACTCATAGAGCCAATCATTGAAATGATAGAACAAGCTCCAATAATTCCCATCTTTTTATAAACTGTGTTAGTATTACTTAATTGTTTTCGAATAATAATCATTAATTCATCTCTTATTGTTTTTGTAGCTGCGCTGGATTGTTCAGTGTCCCTTAATGTTTTCATATAAGAAAGTAAAGAAAATAATTTGTAAACCTTTCTTAATTGACTGTCTGTTAAATTTGTTAAATAATCCAATAAACCTTGTATAAAACCAGAATAAGATCTCATTATATACAATTTAGATTTTGCAATTCTCAAAAGAACATCCAAAGCTGCCTCTTTTTCTGATTTAGTACTACTTCCCACATGTGTGATCAAAGAAGCAATAATTTTCTGTCTATTGTAATCACTATTGAAACCACTAAACATATAATAATACAAGTTTTGCCCAAATTGTGAAATGGAATCAGTAGTATTACGTAATAATACACTTGCTAATTCATTCATTGAAGGAAAGAATTGTAATAGAGCTTCACCATGAACATCAATTGAAGATTTCATTAATTCATCATCAATTAAATGATTCTTAATTTTCTTTTTTAATAATAGCTCTGCGTCTCTTCTATAATTTGGCATTGAATAAATAGCCATTAACACCCAAATATCTATTATATTATGTTCAGCAGGTGTATTTACTTTAGATATTACTTGTATAAAATGTTTTTCAATTATCTTTTTATGTCTTATTCCAGTTCCAAGAGCACTTACAATTAAAGATTCACAATTATTATTTTCACTTGATTTTCCTTTATCTTTTCTTTGAGAAAATGTATGGTTATCTTCATCATCATCATTTGGTACAACTGAAAGAGAAGAAATATCTAAACCTTCTCTTATTTTACTTACAATATTATTTACATTAACTTCATTTGCAGATTGTAATAAAAAACGAATTATTACAGGTAAATCATTAGTATTAGCAGAATCTAATGTTTCTAAAACATGAGATATCATATTTTCCATAATTTCTTTCTTTAAATTTAAATTAGATAAAGCATCAACTACATTAATAATAGAATCATTATCTTCTCTCATTACTTGTTGTAAAATGTCAACAATTCTTTCATGTTCAGAATCATCAATTATCTCTGGAATGGCGCTTATCATTTCTTTCTTAAAAATTGAAGAAGATACAGTCAATATACTTGATAAATGATTAGCTAGAGATTTAGAATCAACAATCATATCTAACCATCTCATTTGTGAAACAATTAATTTTGGAATATTTCTATCCCAACTACCGTAATTATCTTCATCATAATCTTGACATCTTGTAATTAAATCGGCAAATAAAATATCAAATATTTGTGATTGTAAACTCGTTATATTTAAAAGCATCTTAAAAAAAGATTCATTAGAAGAGAAATAGGCATTGTTATTATCGATTCTATAAATGTAAATTAATATTTAATATTACTATCTACATACGTTTCAAAAGGAAGTAAACATTGTAAAAGAAATGTTTCATCCTTGTCAATCATTGATTTAAGAGAAAAACAGAAATCTTCGGCTTCTTGTTTGGTTTTTACATTCTTTTCTATATGTCTTCTAAGTTGCATTGCATCTTTAACTCGGAGTGGTTGATTATTTGTTGATGAACTTTTATTGTTATTGTTCGGAGACGATAAAGTCAGTCCTCCTTCTTTTAACAAAGTTTGAAAATTTTTTATATGTTGAGTTTGAGACATTTTTTTTTACAAAACTAATTCCAATGTTTGGTAGAACTCATCAATTTTTTTTACTTTTATAATATATAATAATAATATATAATAATAATATATAATATATATATATATATATAATATTATATATAATATTATATATTTCTTTATTTATTGAATATTATTTATAATTAAGCGCATACATTTTAAAAATTTTAAAAATCTATAATTATTTATATTTCTAATATATTCTATATGTTTCAAATAATAATTTAATGTAAATTTATTAATAAAAGGTAATCGAAATTGTAATTATAAAATAAATAATTATTTTAAGATAAAATAAAATAACTGCAAAATAAATTTTACACTAAAATGATTTATTATCAAGTTTAAAATTTAGATTGTAATTTTTAAAATTAATGAGATTCTGCTGGTGACATGAATCTGACAGCAAAGTTGAAAACAACAAGCAGGATACCACCTCCTGGACCCAATCGCAAAACTTTTGGCCAGAAACCTTTGTAAAGTGCACCAACACCTTCTTCTTTATAAATTGTTGCTAATGAAGGAAGAGTCCAGTTATACTTGTGAACAGTTCCAGGTAATTGATTTTGAATTCTAGTCTTGGCGACATCAAATGGAGTGTTAAGCATTGTACCAAAAGTACCAGAGAGGAAACCAGCAACGAAATCAGTAAATAATCTTTGAGATTCATTCTTTGGTTCTGGTAATGACTTTTTAACAAAGTGAATTAAACCAAAGTAACCACCATTCCAAAAAGCATTTCTCCAAATAGTTGATTCTAAACCAGTGTAAAGAGTTAAAACACCTTCTTGAGTTAAAATCTTCTTTATAGCATCTCCAGTATTCTTATAGATACCAATATTTTCCTTTGCTTGTAATCTAATCTTAACTAATTCAAACTATTCCGATAAAGAGAATATCATTGTTATTATAAAGAGGGTATGTATATTAATAGTACTTACAGGAACAACAACAAAGGCTTCAGTACCACCTGCACACATACCAGATAAAATTGCACCATTTTGAGAAATCTTCTTAGTTTCTTTATCCATAAAGATATCTTTATAGAATTCATTAGCTGCAAATTTTACGGCTCTCTTTGGTGCTTCCATAAGAATTGGTGGTAAGATTCCTCTGTAAAGTGACCCCAAACCATTTGTCTTGACAATATCTTTAACAGTAGAAATAATTCCTGGTGCAGGTCCAGTACCAAGATGTAATTGAGCTCTAGTTTTAACAACATCCACTTTTTGATAATAATAAATTGATTTAGAAAGTTATGTGATGAAAGATACTTACAAGGATACATAACCAAAATTTCAGTAACTCCAGCAATACCACCTATAATTGTGAAAAACGAAGAGTAAATAAAAAGTGTTAAAAAAATAGTACTTAGTGTGAAACCAACCTGCTGCGAATTTTACTCCAAAACTGACATTATGATGAGAATGGGACATTTTTTTTGTGTTATGCTGATGATCAATTTCCCTTAATCTTTTTATTTCATACGAAAACCGCCAACAAAGTGAGGCATTTTAACTAATTTTTCGCGATTTTGTAAGGAGCGTCTCTGTAAAGAATTGGTTTTCGCTTTATTTTCCAAGGATGATTTTTTGTAGCTTCATTGCCTAGATACTTCAATACTCCTCAGTTGACTTTTAATGCTTTTAAATCTACAATTTTTATTATTTTTATTATTTTTAAACCTCTGCAAATAAAATCTTGCCTCAATGGGCGGAATGCAGTTTGCAAACAAATGATTTTCAAAAAAATGGCTGACACCGGGGAAGATATCAAAATAAAAGGTTCTAACGAGGAGAACCTAGAAGATGAAGAATTTTCGAATACAGAATACGTTTCGGAACATATTACTTGTGATGAAGCTATTGAAAGAATGGGGTTTGTTTTTTTTAATAACATTGTTAAAATTAATTGTAAAATGTGAAAATTAGTGTTGGTCCTTTTCAACTCTTTTTATTATGTGTTTGCGGTTTGTAATCTTTTTAATTGTTGACAATGTTGACATTTTTGCAGGATTGGCATGGATGGCAGATGCTTTAGAAATTAGTTTGTTAACTTTTTTAAAAGCCGCTGTTGTTGATGACTGGGGATTAAATGCTTATTATGAATCAATTCTAGATGCAGTTGTCTTTGCTGGAATGTTATTAGGTAGCTGGGGTTGGGGAGTTATTTGTGACAAGTTTGGCAGAAAAATTGGTATTGCAGCAGTGTTTGCTTTCTGTTCTGTCTTTGGTCTTGCTAGTGCCTTTGCTCCTAATTTTTGGGTTTTGACAGTTCTTAGGTTTTTTGTGGGAGTTGGTGCTGGTGGTGGACACGCGCCATTCAGTTTATTTACAGAATTATTGCCATCAAAATCTAGAGGTTTTTTCTTGCTTTTTATTGAGGTATTTTGGACAATTGGTACAGTCGTATGTGCTGGTTTTGCTTGGTTGTTTTTAGGTCACAAACAAATATTTGGAGATTATTGTTGGAGATATTTAGTTGGTGTTTGTAGCGTGCCAATGTTTTTAATGTTGATAGCTGTTCCATTCTTGCCTGAAAGTCCAAGATTTTTGACATTGAAAGGGAAAACTGAAAAGGCAGAGAATGTATTTAAGAGAGTTGCTTTTTGGAATAGAAAAGGGAAGTTCTTAGCAAAAATTAAGTCAGAGGATACAACTTCAGATGGAAAGAAGAAAGTTACTGGATCTTTCTTACAATTATTTTCATCTGCAAAGATGACAATCTCTACCATTTGTATTTTTATCTTATGGTGGTGTGGCAGTTTGGCGTAGTAAGTGGTTATTTAAAACAATTAATTTATTAACTTTTTATTAGTTATGGAGTAAGTACAATTAATATTTTTGTAACAATTAATATTTAAAATTACAAAGGTTTATATTCTTACACCAAAGTACTTTTCTACTACCGTTGGAAACAAACAAGAAACAGATTATGGTCAAATATTATTAGTTTCTGCTGCTGAATTACCTGGATTATTATTTGCTTATGCGTTTATTAATAGTTTTGGGCGTAAGAGGGCCATATCGATAACCTTTCTTACTTGTGGATTGTTTTTAGTTTGTCTAATTATTCCAACTGAGCGATGGCTATTAACAATCTTTGCTATTTGTGCTAGAGCTGGTATTATGGGTGCCACTTGTGCTTTGTGGTAAGTTTACTTTCTATTGACACTTTATCTTAAATAATTTACAATTAGGGTCTACACACCTGAGACTTTTCCTACCTCAGTTAGAAGTTTAGGAACAGGTATAAGTAGTTGTTGTGCTCGTATTGCTGGTATGATAACTCCTTTAATAGCTAATGTCTTAATTGAAGTAAACATCAATCTACCAGTACTTATCTATTCTGGAAGTTGTTTACTAGCCTTTGTTTTAACACATATCCTTCCTTATGAGACAGCAGGTAAAAGCTTAGGGGCTGAAGAAAATAGCAAAGTTACAATAAAACCAATAGAAATATTAGAGAGAGAACAAGAAGAAATAGAATCATCACCAAGAGAAAGAACTAAATTAATTGTCTAGATTTTACATATGCTCTAAAATTATATGCTTGCTTTAATATATGTGGTATAATTTTAATTAAATCATCATTTTCTGTATTACGTTTTAAAATATAAATATTATTTAAAAAATATTTAATTTCACTATATTCTAATTCCATTAACATTTCACTATAATATTGTAAAACAGATAAACACACATAAATATGTAAATCAAAATCATTTGTTGCAAAATAAGTATCCCATAAACGTAAAACACAATCCATTGGTAATTGTTTAGATAATAAATATTTAACCCAAGGTAATGCCCATTCATTAGGTTCTAATTCTTCGCTTTCAAAATATAAATAAAGATCTGGTTGTGTACATTTAAATAAAGTAATTAATTTAGCTACTTGAATGGATAAACTTTCATGAAAGTATTTCTTTAATAATAATGATTCAAAGCATCTAGATGCATCATGTAAATTCTTTTCTGGATCTTGTTTATAAGAATTATTTTTTGATTCAATGTAAACAAATTCAAATGGTTTAAATAAATATAATAATTCTTCAATATTATATAATTTAATATTACAATGTATTTTACATTTCTTTATTATTGATGATATATCATTATTATTTTCTTCTTCATTATCAATTGTTATTTGTTTTAAATATTGTAATTGTTTTAAATTTTGAAAGTATTGATGTTCTCTTTTCATTTGTTCTGCTTTATCGGGTAGATACACATTTAATAGATATTTCCAAACTATACCTCTTAATTCTTCGGGTATACCATGTCTACTTAAATCTCTTAGTCTTTCAATATCTACTAATGTCTCTGCTTCTACTAACTCTATAAATTGACTACTGTGTGGATTCATATTTAACAGAGAAACAATAAGCGTTGATTAAATTTTTTCAGCAAAGAATTAAATAAATTTTACAACACTTTATAAAAATCAAACAAAATAAAAATATTTTTTATTAATTATAACATAAAATTTATATTTATTTTCTAAAATATGTTTAAATTTATAATTAATTATTGTAAAAATTATTAGAAAAAATTTTATTAATTATATTATTCAATTTTTAATTTTTATTATTCAATTTTTAATTAAGTTTAATAAAACAGTTTTATAAAAATATAATATATTTAATGAGTGTATTAATAATAAAGAAAATAATTATAAAATTAAAAATTTTATTACAAATTGAGACAATAAAAGAAAATATAATAATTTTGAGGCTGCTTTATTTATAATTTTTATAGATAATCAAAATAAAAATAATAATACTGTATTTATTGATTTAAATAATAATAATTATTTAAAAATATTAAAATTAATACTTTATAAAATAATACAAATTATATATATGTATTTTTATTATTAAAAAAAGTAAATAATTTTATTTATTTGATTTCATAAAAAAAAATAATAATAAAAATAAAAATTTTATAAATTTATGTAATAATTTAAATTATAATTTTAATTTTATTAACAATATTTTACAAAATAATGTTTAAAGTTATAGTTATTATAGTATTTGTGTTTTTATAATATTTTTTAAATGTTTTATAAATAATTTAAATATTACAAATACTTGTAAATATATAATTTGATGCACCATTTAATATATATAATAATATTTATAATCCATATAAAAATAAACAAACATAAATTTATTAAATACTAAATTACCAAAAAATACAAAAAATTATTTTACATAACTTTTTATACAAAACGTGGGCGATTATATTGAGGTGGGACCACCTTAATGGTCTTTATAGTCAATCTTCTCTTCTCTGTTCAAAACATTGTTTACAGTGGATGTTGAAAGAAAAGTAAAAGTAACCAATTAGAAATGTAATTGTAAATTTTTACGGTATCAATGTAATATTACATATCTTACTGCAAACTAATAAAACAACTTCAAACAAAAAAAATGAGTAGTTACGATTCCTTTTCATCAGACGAAATTGGTTTAGTCCATAAAAGTGGCGAAGAAGACTATAATGAGGCTTTTTCTGATCTAACCTCCGTATCTGCAAAGGAAACATCTAACGGCAAATTGTTAAGGGAAATACGACAAATCCATACCTCAATTAATAATCTAGCAAAAGAGATTAGAGAAGCAAGAGAGGAAGACAGAAAAGCCAGAGAGGAAGACAGAAAAGCCAGAGAAGAAGACAGAAAGGCCAGAGAAGAAGATAGAAAGGCCAGAGAAGAAGATAGAGCTCTATTGATTTGTCTTGTAGAAAAATTGGTACAAAAATAATAAATAAACATTGCTTTAATTGTTTTAGAATGGACTTCAGTGTTTTTGTTTGTAGCGTTGTAATTTGAATGCTAGGTAAGTTTTTCTTTTAAAATTATGAAGCAAAAACATTGAAATTAGAGTAAAAGAAATACAAGCTCCTCTTTAACATTTTACAAAGAAAAAATGAGCCACCCCGAAACCAACAAAGATTTTGCATCATTGGCAATGAAGAAAGGAGGAGATCATAACAATGACGATAAACAACAATCATCAACCACTATTGGTACTACTTCTGTTCTTTCTGTTATGATTCTTTCTTTTCTTATCAGATTCCTTCTCTTTTACTATGAATTTGATACTACTCTTTCCAATGAAATACATTTCAACACTCCGACCACGTCTTTTAAAAAACGTAAGTATTAAATAATTTTTTAAAATAATTTTTAAATAAATAAAAGTAAAAGAAGGTCTTTATTTTATATCCATAGGCTTATCACCTTACAGTAGTGTTAATTATATTCAACCACCATTATTATTATTAATATTTATGCCATTAGAGAATTTATCTATTTGGTTTACAAAATTATTTTTTATTTTATTTGATTTATTTATTGGATATTTTTTATATTTATTATGTAAATTAACATTAAAATTAAAATTAATTAAACAATTAAATAATAATAATTTACCATTTATTTTAATGATTGTTTATTTATTTAATCCAATTATGATTTGTAGTTGTATTAGTATGTCAACTGTAATATTTAATAATTTTTTAATTATTGGAATTTTATTTTTTACAATGAAGGAAAATATTGTAATGGCAACTCTATTTTTAGCATTAGGAACATATTTAACAATTTATCCAATTACTTTATTTATTGGAATGATTTTATTATTAAAACAAATTAATTCAAAAAATATTAATTTAAAAATTATTAAATCAATTATATTTTTTATATTTTGGTTAATTTTAATTATTTATGCATCTATTGTTTTATTAGATCAAATAACAAATGATAAAATAATTAATAATAATAATTTAATAAGTAATTGGTTAGGAGAAAAGAGATTTTCATTATTTATTGAATTTATTCAACAATGTTATTTATATCCTTTATCTTTAAATGATTTAACTCCTAATTGGGGTAATTTTTGGTATTTCTTTATTGAAGTATTTGATGATTTTCGATTATTCTTTTTAATTATATTCCATTTACATGTTTTAGCTTATATTATACCAATGACTATTAGATTTAAGAATGATGGATTATTTTGGTGTTTAATTCAAATAGCAATCATTTCAGTATTTAAGGCTTATCCTTGTTTAGGTGATTTTTACTTCTACATGACATTATTAGTTATTTATAAAGATTTGGCACAGTATATGAGATATGGTTTTGTAATTGTATCTTTGTTAATGTGCTCCATGTTTGTTGGTCCAATTTGTTTTAACACTTGGATTTACAAAGGTACAGGTAATGCTAACTTTTTCTATTTTATGACCTTAATGTTTTTGGTAGCAAATGTATTGGTTATTGTTGAATTTGTTTTTGCAAAACTAAAATTTGCAAATTTAGCTAAATTAAAATAATTTTATTTATTTTCAAAAATATATTCCTTTTTAAAATTCTTAAGTGTTGTTGGACAAACATTTGCATTCTTACAACAAACCATATGGGTTACAATACCATTAGGATAACATGCAAATGCACTTAGACCAATTCTCTTTTTACAAACAGGACATATCTTTTCAGATTTAATTTTAACCAATCTCTTTCTTTCATTAATTGCTTGTTCTTGTACTTGTAAATTTTCAGATCTTGCAATGTTTTTCATAACTTGAACTTGTCTACGATTTTCAGTGTGAAATCTTAAAATAGCTTCAAAGTATTTCATTAAATCAGATATTGGTACATAATCAGGTAATAATTTTAAGACTTTAATTAAATCAATTCTATTATAATGTCTTTCTAAAATACCAATTATATCTTCAAAATATAAATCAGATGACTGACTCATATTTTGTAAAATCATTTTCAATAAAATTAAAAATATTTCTTTAGATTCTTCTGGACCATCAGGTTGATAATGATCTTCACAATACTTCTCTGCCATTTCAATACTTTGAATTTTAGTTACATAAATAGTTAATGCTTGTGAATGTCTATTAATTTTACTTAATAAAATAGCTCTTTCTTCATATAAAGAATCAAATGGGAATTTAGAAAGCATCTTCTCAGGATGATAATATTGAGAATAAATTAAAAAATCTTTCATTCTATATTTTATATCTTTAACATTAAATAATAAATGATTATTATTATCCATTTCATAATTAGATTGAATAGATGAATATTTTGTAACATATTCTAAATAAAATAATAATAATTGATTATGTAAATTAGATTCAGTAGATTTCTCTACTTTAATTAAATGTTCTAAATAAGCAATCTTCATAGCTAATGAATGATCAAATAAATCTAAATGTGTTAAAATCTCATTAAAACCATATGGACATTTAGGAACTTGAAAGATTTTTAATCCACGTAATGGTTCTGTTTGTAATACCCATTTACTAAATTCTAAAATTAATTGTAATAATTGTTGATTATTATTATTATTACTATTTGTTACAATATTATTTTCTAATTCTTGTAAATATTTAATAGTTGGCATTACTCCCATTAAATCACTATAAACCATATTTGTATCAGATGTATTTGATGAAAAATTAGATGATTTATCACCTAATTGTTTTAATAATTCTAATGCTTTATCATGTAAACCTTTTGTTTTATAAAACATTACTAATTCTCTAAATTTTTGATGAAGATGTAAAATCTTTTGACTGTCCATTACATTACAATAATTTGGTGAACTTAAAAATTCTTCTACATGTGAATCATTTGTATATAATAATGATTTTAATAAAGCAGTATCAATAGCTTCTAATTCATCTAATGATTGTTTCTCATTTAAAGTTGATATTAAAATAGATCTCTTTCTATATAAATAAGAATTTAAAGCAACTAATGCTTTATTTCTAGATTCAATATCTTTTAATAAAACACCAACACTTGTCTTCTCTTCAATTGTATAAGGTAAAGCACTTTTAAATAAAGATTTAGTTGGTAATAAATCTGGAAACAAAGAAATAATCATTCTTGGATCATTTTCAGTTTTATCAAAATGTTCCATTGCTTTATCAAACTCACCTTTTGAAAATAGATGAAAACCATATTGCGAATGAATTGAACTAACTCTCCAATCTTCTACTTGATATTTTGTACCTTTAACAATATCACATAAATGTAATGCTAAATCAAAGTTTTGTTTCATTAATAATTCTTCTGCTTGTAAATCAAATTGTTTCATAACTAAAATATATATTGTACCTTTAGATGCTAAAAATAATCTATTCTCTGGATCAATTGTATCATCTCTATCTAATTCATTCTTTACTTTAAATCCAACACCCATTCCTGTATCCATATTACAAAAGAAATTATTAGTTGATTCAATTGCATCTAAATCAATAAAATTTTGTTGACTCATTGCACAAATATTTTGTAAAGGTACTGATTGAATAAAAGTATCTTTTTTAATAACATTACTTAATATTCTAATCTCAACATATACACCTAAAGGTGTAATTAAATAAGGTTTTAAATAACTAATCATATTAGGTATTTCAGTCCAACCAATACCAAAACTACGTGTAGGTTTACCATTAAAATTAATAGTTACACCAATATTATTAATTGCTACAATAATTTCACTTCCAGGTAAATTACAACCTAAAGTATTTTGTTGTGCAATTCCTGTATCAAATAATTTTTGAGGAATTGAATTATTTGTATTCACTGTATCAATTAAAGAATATTCTTTTCTAAAACCAACAATTAATTTATCACCACTCCAATGAATAGATTTAGCTGCATCAGGTAATAATAATTCTTGTTGATATTTAAATGTTGATTCTTTACTAAAATATTGTAATATTGCTATTTTACGTTTTAATGCTACAGCCATTGTAAATTCTCCATGATGTTTTTTTAAAGCAAAAAATGTACATCCATTTAATGGTTTACTTTTATTATTTTTTACGATATCTATTTCTCTTAAATTACCTAATGTATATAATTTAATAAATCCTTCAGTTAAACAAATTAATATTCCTAATTCTGGAACTGTACACATTTGAGTAATTGGTTTTTTACTAAATTGTTTTTTTTGACTGAATAAAGTACATTGAAATTTATTATCTTTCATTGCTTTTTTATCATAAATAACTGTAAATAATGATAATGTACCATCTATTGTGGCTACAAATAATGTATTACCCATAACACATAATGATTCTATTTTATTTAAATTGTCAATTATTGAATAATATTCAAAGGCTGTATGTCCTGCCATTTTTATTATCAGATAAACAATATATTATTATAAAAACACTATTATTAATGAAAAGAAGATGGGAAGGCAGAAAAACCGAGTGAAAACGAAGAAGATAGAAGGACAAGTCAATTATTTTTTTTTAAAAAATAAATAGTTTTAGGAGATCGTTTTGTTGTCACCCTCGGGATTAGAAACCTATCTACTGAAATAGAGGATTATTATAATAATTAGAAAGAATAATAGTTATTTATTTTGGTTTCCTAATGAGTTTTGTTAATTACTTATTGTTAATATCTTTAACAATAGCTGGATTTATTGCGATCTATTTTCAAAAAAAAATGTTATTGAATAATAATTTAAAAGAAAGGTAAATTTTCCAACATTTTAGATCACTAATTTTCAAATTAAAATCAGGTTTGTTGCTTCTTTATTGTTAGGAGCAGCGGGAGACGCAATTGGATATAAAGCTGGAAAATGGTATGAATTTTATTGCAATTTACATTATAATAAATTAAATAATTTAAAGGGAATTTAAATGAAAGATGGTTTAAAAATTCATTCTCAAATGAAATCACTTTATGGTAAGTTATTAAAGGATCTATTGATAACAAAGGAAAATAGGTTCAATTGATAAAATTAATACTGGTGACAAGAATACATGGCCTGTATCAGATGATACTGTTATGTTTTTAGCAACTGGTGAAGGTTTGATTAATGCAAGAAATGAAACCAATTTTCATAAAAGAATGGTTGAAATTGCAAAAGCTTATGAACTATCAATGGGTGATATGGGAGGTAGAGCTCCTGGTTTGAAATGCATGTCTTCCTTAAGCTTATTAAAAGGAAAGTTAGAGAAATTTACTCTATTGCCTTACGATCCAAGAGGAGGAGGTTGCGGTAGGTTTAGTTTTTTACTGTTACTTACAATTTAAGGTGGCTCTATGTTTTGTTGTGCAATTCCTGTATCAAATAATTTTTTACAATTTAAGGCGGCTCTATGCTTTTAATATGATATCATTGATGGTATAGATCTAGAATCATTTGTATTATTATATTTTGGATTCGATCTTATATTTTATTCACCTTCTTCAATATTTACATTTTTATTAATATTGTGACACTACAGTCTAGCTAGATGGACTTGGTAAGAAATGGTTTTCTAAGCTGGTTGGAGGAAAATAGTTGTTAATCGCTAAACCGTCCATCAAATAATTTGGCTTAGACAAATCCGACTCTAAGCTTAGATGTGACCATTTTGTGACCCTAAATTGTAGTGGATCTGTTTTGACTGCGGTAAACCATTAAATGGTTATCCCAATTAACGATGGGATTACCTATCATTATGTTGTAAATTTCTTCCCAAATTTTTTCTTCGGACCATTCACATTCATTTTGTAGTGTTTCGTAATGACCAAGTATTAAATTGAATTGCCTATCTATTAATCCACGTCCGTAATGGTGGATGTGGTTTAAAAATAAATATTTCAGTAAACAAAACTTTTGGTTGTCATTTTCACCTATACGTATAAAAGCCTCTTGTAATTCATTATTATTGCTAACATTGTAATCAATATTTAAATATTTTGTAAGAAAGTTAAATATTTTGACTGAGTTTTTGTGGCTATGGTCAAAATATTTATGCTTATATTTTTCTTTTTGTGTCTTTCTTTTTCTTTTGTAAAGAAGTGGACCAGAAACACAGTAATTATCACCAATATATTCTATTTCTTCATCGGTGAGTCTTCTTTTTAAATGACCCTTGACTTTGTTTGCAAAGTTTTCAACTATGTTTTTAATTTCCGTTTTCCATTCCTCCAAAATGTTGCTAGGAACGTTATTCAATAACTTTGTATAGTTGACTGTATTTGCATCTGAGCATTTCTTGAATGTGATTTCATTATATTTTAATATTTTCATGAATAACCTATCGTCATATGAAAAATTAGACAATAAGTTATTCAATCCTGAATCACAAAATTGATGACAAAATCCATCTTTCCCCTTTAGTCCAGATATTTTATAGTGTAAATGATCCATTTGCATGCGGTATTGTACTGTGCTATCTAAACAGTTATTTGTGTATGTATTTAATGTAGATGTTAAATAATTATTTAATTTCGTTGTACATTTATATGCCTGAATTCGTACTTTTCCAAAATTACAATTATCATTTAACCTTGCTTTTCCATTATCAATGATGTAACTTAAAAAGTTACGAATAGTTACTGTGTTTTCCTTAATACTTTTTTTTCTTTCAAGTTCGGCTTTGCTTTGTGGTCTGTATTTAATTGATAATTTTGAATTTATTTCACATGTAAAGAAGCAAGGGTAATTTTCTCTCGTTGTAACATAGCTATTGAAGAAACCACGTAAAAAGCCTATTTGAGAATTGTTTAAATTAAATTCTGAACTAAGACATTTTCTAATGCTATACCAAATTATTGGAATATCATTGAATGGTATATCATAACTGTTAATAATAATATAAACAATTTTGTTTAAATCTGACAGTCTATTGTAAAAAGGATGATCTTTTAGAAAGTATTTCTTGTATGTTTCATAAATGAAACTGTTTACTATATCATATGTCATCTTGGCACCCACCGCACTATCATTTTTAAGGTATTCAGCATTAACATAGAAATTAGTAATTTTCTTTCTTAAATCAATAATATTTGTAAATTTGGTAAAATCAAAAGTAGAGCTATAATCTATTTCCTTTTTTAATTCTTCCAATGTTGACAAATGTTCTTCTGTAA
>CADWAF010003224.1:0-28811 GCA_902984215.1 Willaertia magna | reverse complement strand
TTTTTGCATTTTTTTTAGGTAAAATTTGATTGGATGACAACTTTCCAGTAAATTCATTTGAACTTAAAGCGAAGATAACAGTAACTAACGAAGATGTAGATGTTGTAAAATGTTTGATACAGCTGCGTGTGGTTTTTATACCATTGTCCTTTCGTTTTCTTGTTACTTGTAGCAATCTTGTAAAACCATTCTTGGCATAATTAGGAAATCCAATGGATGAATTTTTATTCTTCTTGTAGACCAGTCAACCATTTAATACTTTCACTTTTTGTAAAGGCATTAGAAAATAATTATGCTATTTGATCTGGATCCCAACAAACCCTAATTTCAAACTGAACTAAATTATTCAACACTTTTAATCTTTCTTCATTAAATATTTCTTGTTGTTCATTCTTCAACAAGACCCACTCTTTAAAACTATTAAAATTTAATTCTAAATGTTCCTTCTTAACAGAACGCGGTAAAATAACGTGACCCTTCTCTAAAATCCATTGTAAACTTTCTTTAATATTTACAACATCCTTAAATCTTAATATTTCACCATGAGCTAGTGGAGAATAAGCTTGAATTACAATATTATTTTCTTTACATAACTTCTCTAATTTAGAATGTGTTTTATAAAGTAATAAATGATATTCAACTTGATTGACATGTGGCATTATACCATCTTCTCCTCTTTGTTTAATATCTTCAATTAATTCTGTTAAATGTTTAAAATTAAAGTTTGAAACGCCAATTGATTTAACTTTTCCTTCTTTATAAAGTTTCTCTAAAACTCTCCAAGTTGACAACCTATTTTCCTTATTCTTTACACTAGTTACTGGAACTTTACTTGTTCCTGGCCAATGAATTAAATAACTTTTACAATAAATTTTATATTTTTCAATAAATTTGTAAAGTCTTTAACATAATTTACTTACCAATCTAAATAGTCAATACCCAAATCCTTTAAACTTTCTTCAAAACATTCTCTAATTATTTCTTCGGAATGTACTTTAGTTGGTGGAAGTTTTGAAGTAATAAATAAATCTTTTCTTAACAGCTTTAATGTATTATTATTATTACTTGTTACTTCTTCTTTTTTATTATTAATACCAACTTGTTCTTTTTCATCTTGTTCTTTTATTAATACTTCCGATAATACTTTACTAATTAATTTTTCATTACGATAGATGAAAGCAGTGTCAATGTGTCTATACCCTAAATGCAATGCCGTTCTAATAGTGTCTTCACAAATAGGGCTTTGATTAACTTCCCAAGTACCTAATCCAATCTTTGGCATCATTAAACCATTACTTAATTTTGCGTAATAAAACTCACTTTCTAAAAGTGAATGGATGTCACTAATTTCAGGCATTTTTTGTAAAGTTTTGGGACAAAAAGTTATTAATTTTTTTTAATTTACAACACCATTTCAATAAACTGGTTACTAATTTTATAGTGTCTATAGATACCAAATAATATTCAGTGTAATTACAAATGACTTGTGCCGACGGATTATACCCAAAAAAAATTGTAATATTTTGGACTGATTGCGCATGGATGCTCTTTTCTGTTTAAAATTATTCATGCCTCATTCCCTCACTTTCTTTCTTGTTTTCTTTAGTACTAATTTCGCTAACTTGATGTAAACAATCGCCAACGGATTCCAATACTACTTTAATCCTCGGCAATTGAGTTTTGGAGTGCCAATTTAAAAAAGTCAATATTTCTCAAAAATATCTGAAAAACCGCAGAAGAAATTATTTTGTTTAAGCAAGCAAGTAACCAGCAGCACATGAATTTATATAAAAAGTGTCTACTCCTGTTGGTAATAAAAAATCTTTCGTTGTTTGGTTGTTATCTAAAAGGCACAGTAAAAACGGTTCAAATTATAAAGATGGTTAGTCATAATAATGTTATCAGTTCTTCCTCTGCTTCTTCTAGTAATGAATTGAATGAGAGAAGAGTTCAAAATGGTTCACATGTGCATTTCAATGAAAAAAGTAGTTATAATAACAAATGCAACATTAATGCATGTATTAGAAAAAGCAACAGTACATCCTCTGATACAATAACAGGTGTACATAAGAAAAAGTATAAAAGGAGTGTAGTTGTAGACAAGGAAGAGTTGTTAAGAGTATTGCATTTACCTCAAACAACGGCAAGTTTTGTTCTTGGATGTAGTTTGTCTACATTGAAAAGAAGGTTTTATGAGCTGAAAGACGAACTACAAATGGATAAATGGCCACAATTCTATCACGAGATTAGACATTTAGAAATCTTTCCATACGTTTATCCAATGAGTTTGAAATTTATATTAAATAGAAATAACAAACGTGAAACGATTATTGAACCTAGCGACATGCAAGACCTCCTTCATAGTTTTGAAAAACACAATGGCACCAATGATTTGCACAATACACCTTCTAATTCTTCTTCCTATCAAACAATTCAGTATCATCACCACCAAATGGAAGACTTTGGAAGGAATGTGAAGTAGGTTGTATTTTATTGTTTGATGGACATCCAAATTTAATTTTGTCGGACGGTGATATATTTGCCAAATCCCAAATATGGCGTTTTGTACAAAATAATGCGTTTCTTGCCCAAAGAAAGAATGATAACAGCGGAAACTGTAAATATTTGTGCTATAATAATTTATTTAAATTTTGTCATATTTATTGCGAAAATACTTCTCCCAAAACACTTAGTAAAACATTGCAACATGTTTCAATTTGTTCCTTTGAGTGTTTAGAGGAAACAGAAATCTTAATTCCTGGTTCAGGTAAAGAAATTTCTCTATGGGTATAGTTAGGACAAACAACCGCAATTTTCTTTTCTAAACATTTTGCAACAACATCTTGGAATTTCTTTTGTAATTTGCTTCTTTCTTCATAAAATCGTTGTTCAAGTTCTTTTAATTGTTTCTTATTTGCAGATTTGTTAGCACTTAATTCCTTTAATTGTTTTCTTAAAGCAACAAAGTTTTGCTTAACTGGATGGTCATCTAATAATCTAATGTGTAATATTGGACATGGTTCCTTGTGGACTAAAGTTAAATTCATCTTATCAAATGGAATCTTCTTTAATAATGTAGATTTCATTAAATTAATATTCTTGTGTAATGGAACTAAATAACTATCTGGATCAGTTTCTAATCTATCAATTGATTCAATAGCAGCAACAGAAACATAAGGTGGTAAAGAAGCAGAGAAACAATAACCTGCACCACTTAATCTTTGATGTTCGACTACAACATTTGAACCCATACAAACACCTCCTACAGAAGCGAAAGCATTCTCAAGGTTTGCGCAAATAACTTCAAAATCAGTTGGATTTAAATTAAAGTGTTCAATAGTACCTCTACCAGTCTTACCTAAAACGCCCATTCCGAAACTATCTTCAACCATAATTCTGAAACAATACTTATTCTTTAATTCTAAAATTTCTTTCAAAGGAGCGATATCTGCAGAATTTTCATAAACACCTTCAACAATAATAAATCTTCTATTATTTGGTTCTCTACCCTTATCATCACTTGTTACCTTCTTCAAAACTCTTTCTAAGTCATTCATATCATTATGTTTAAAATAATAAATTGTGCTTCTACTTAAATGAGCACCAGTTTTAATAGCATAATTACATCCTTCATCAACAACTAAAACATCTCCTCTTTTACAGAAAGCAGGAATAACTGAACTAATTGTACAAAATCCGAATGAATATAAAATACATCCTTCTTGATTCATAAATTCTGCTGCTTTCTTTTCTAAATCTAAATGTACATCAATTGTACCATAAAAACCTCTTGGACCACAACTTCCGACACCATAAGTTTTAATTGTTTCTTTACATTTCTCTACAATTTCTTTATCTCCAACAAAGCCTAAAAAATTGTGGGTACCAAAATTTACAATTTTTCCTTCTTTTCCTTCAATAGTGAATTCTACACTTCCTGCACTTGTTAAAGTATATGGTTTATCATTAATGGTTTGTGCGTTAATGGTTTCATCAATATTTTCACCTTCTGGAATTAAAGGAGCTGGTTCCCATTCTTCTATTATTTCATCTTCTTGTTTTTTACTTAATTTTTGTGGTTGTGCTGTTTTTCTTTTATTCATTAAATACCAAATAATTAAAATTACAAATGCTACATCAATTAATGATCTATATGGATGCATTTGAAATTCATAGGTAATTGCGTCAGACACATTCGCCATGATATTAGCATAACGAGAAAGGGCATCACCAGCATTAATGTTTTCTGTCATTTTTAGTTTTAATATCTAGCTTTTTTTTTAAATTTGTTTTGTTGAGCGGGTAGTGGAAATTTATGAGGATGAAGAAAAAAACAGGAAACAGCAAACGGATAGTTGGATGATGGCGAAGGAATAGGATTGAAGGACTGGAGAAATAGAAGTCAACAGCAAAAGTAAAAAATTCCATTTATTAATTTGTGTGAACGTCTTTTTATCGTTCGTTAATTTTTTTAAAGTCATTAAGGTACGAAAATCAACAGAAGCAACCACGTTATTTCAAAATAAAAGGCGCCAATTTTTAAGCTACAAAAAAATGGTAAGTTTTAATGCTCTGTAGTGATTTGTTTTTTGCTAATTTCCGATTTGCTTTTTAGTTGACTTCTCTATTTCTTCAAATAATAATATTAATTAATTTAGGATGGGATCTACTGTTTTTTTTGGCCTCGCTAATTACATTAATTGTTAAGAGAGTTTTAATGTTGTATCCCGATTATGCATTTGCCTTAGAATTAATTGGATTAATATTTTATGCTATTTTGACCATAGTTTTAATGAAGATCAGTAAGTTTTGAGTATTGAAATATTATTTACACCATTTTAGTTTCACATGGTAATTTCACAGAAACCTACACACCTTTGTTTGTTAGTATACCACTTTCGCTTGTGTTAATAGGAGGAAATGTATACTATTTGAGATTGCAAGTCTACGTGTAAGTACTAACAATTCTTTGAATATTCTTTTTACATCGAATGTTTATAAAGTTTTATGTTCGAGGTTGTTTTAAACAGTATTTCATTATTCATTAGAGTGCTTAGTATTATTGTCACGTTTATTGTGGGACTGAAGTTTGTGAGATTTGCTGTATAAGTATTTTGATAATTACTTCTTTTTATGAATCCTTTCAATATCTTTATCCCTAAACACTGCTTGTTGAAGTTGAGGCAATTCAGAAAATGGGATAAAGTCTTCTCTTACAGGTAATCCTTGTTTTATTCTTTCAGTTTCCGTTTCGAAAGTAGTTGTATGTTCATTCCAAGGTTTATCACATACAACACATAAAAAAGCGCTATCAAATATGCAACATTTACAACCCTTAGCTAAACATCTTTTCATTCCTTTTGGGCTATGCTCTGCATGTGTGTGTTTACATTTACATTTAACTCTGTACTTGTCAATATTAAAATTATTTCTCAATACAAGCCAATTTTCACCAATTTCTTCTGGCTTAGTGGGTATAAATTCAAATCGTTTACAATCTTTGCAATTTTTACATTCCACAAAAGTAATTTTATCATTTTGAATAAGCATGTGATCCTCAAGTGAGTGGTCACAAAAACATTTACTCTTTGGTCCTATTCTTGCACAATCTTGTACTGTATTATAGGTTGGATTAAGGTAATTACTTCTCCAAACTCCGTATATTCCAGTCTTAATAGCAAAGAGGGCAGCTTCTTTTTCGTCTTGCATCATACAACGAGATGATTTCGTTAAACCATTAATCTTTATATTTTCTGTTATTGTTTGAATAGATAACGGAATACTTGTAATTATCTCATTATCTGTAGATATTACATTATTTCGCCTAGGTTTAAAAGGTAATGTATTAGGATCTACTACTGTCTTCTTCATTGCTTTACCATTATTACTACTGCCACAATAACTATTATTATTATTCTTTAACATTTTTTAAAAAATTAATCTATAGAAACATGAAGTTCCAATTTCCATTCTTTTGGTAATTTACTGCCAATTATTTTTGAAATTAATCGAATTTTATCTTTCATTGTAATTACATTATTTTTTAAATTATTATCAATCATATAAACTATTTTTGAATTAATTAATACTCTTACAACAATATATTTCATTTTCATTATAAAATTATAAATTTCTTCATTATTATCTTCTAATTCTTTATTATTATTCATCATTCCACCAATACTTTTCATCCATCTATTTGTTTGACTATTTCTTTCAGAAATTGAACAAATTGTAAATTTAGAAAATACTTCAATCCAAGGTAATACAGATTGGTTAATAAAGTCTATAGATTGATTAAAATATTGCTCAACTTCTTCACTACTATTTAAATCAATTGGACATTTAATTAAATGAATAGTTTCTTCTATTCTTTTTGTTATTGAACCAAATATTAATTTTTCTTCTTCTAAATGTTTTTCTTCTAAATAAACTTTATATTCTTGAATTAAATGTATCAATTGTGTTGATTGTTGTGTTTTAAAGGGATTATATATTTTAGAAATAATATGAATTAAATAAGAAATAAAATTCTTTCTAATTAATGTTGGTAGCATATGATGATCATCATCATTTGGATCATTAGTAAAACCATCTAATTGACCAAAGTTAAAGAGCTCTTTCCAAAAATCAAAATGGTCAAAATCAGGAGCGTCTAATGGATTAACACTCCAAATGGGTAATACATAATTAATTTGTTCTTCATCTTCTTCTTTTGGAGTAAAATGTTCTAGCTTATAAGTTTGTTCTTTTCCACCACATAATAATTGCCATCTTACAAATGGTGTAAATAATTTTTGTAAACATAAACTACAATATGTATCTTTATAATAATTTGGATATTTTAATTTCCAACCTTCAAACTTGTGTTTTAATTTTTGAATATTATAATATTCATCATCAGCGTCATCAAACAAATGTTTTAACTTTTCAACAATATAATTTAATTGTTCATAAAATTCCTTTTCAGTCAATAATACTCCACCAGATGATAAAGAATTATTAATTTCATGATAAGAAGAGGAATGTCCATGAAAAGATCTTTCAAATAATTGACCATAATACTTTTCTTGTAAATCTAACAATTCAGATTCCAATAAATCTAATTCATTAACTTTTGTATCTAATAAATCAGATAAATTTTCAACAAAATTATTCATTTCTTGAAAATACTTATATTGTTCTTCATAAGCTTCATTATCTTCATTTAATTGTGAAATATTTGAAGCGCACTTCTCAGTTTCTTCATTCATTTCTAATAATTGATTTTGATTATTAGAGAATGATATTTCTAAATCTTTTAGTTTAGATTGTAATTGATTTTGTACTTGTTCAAAAGATTGGATAATTCTTTCTCCTTCTTTCTTTGAAAATTTTTGAATTAAAGATTGAATTTTCATCATTTCTTTTTCTTCTTTCATTTCTTCATCTTCTTCTTCTTGTTTTGGTTCAAATAAATTTCCGTCCTTACTTGATAATAATACAATCTTCTTTTTCGAATGGATATCATCATCGGGCATAGTTACCCCAGCATGTCTTAATTGTTCTAGTTCAAATTCCATATATTCTCTTTCTTTTTGTTTATCTATCATATCTTCCTTCATCATTCCTTCTTGTTCTTCGTCATCAATTTCAATAACGCCTAGCGACTCCCTTGTATCACCGTGGTTTCTATCATCTTTAGGTAAACCAAAGGCTAGTTTGGAATCTTTCCACGATTCAAAGGCTTCTTCTTCCGTATTTATAATTTCATCAATGTTATTTTCTTCTTCATCTTCTTCTCTTATTAATCTACTTGTCTGAGAAGGAGATTGATGTAATTTCATACTATACCCTAATCCAGCCTTTTCATTAGGATTAAAATTATTATCTTCTAATGGAATATAATTTTCCGATGAAGAAGATACTAAAACTACATCCTTTGAGGAATTTAAACCTTCTTCTCTTAACTTTTTTCTTTTCATCTTTATCGCTCTAATTGTAATATCATCGGGAATGTTAGAATTATCATTTTCATCATCTTCCTCTATCATTCTATTACTTTCACTATCTTCCATTATTAAGCTTAATTGATTATTATTCTTATTATTGTTGTTAATATCTTCTTCATCTTTTCCATAAAAAAATGTCTCATCATTATTTTCATTGTCATCCTCTTCAATAAAGGCTTTCCTTCTCTTTTTTCTGTCAGTTGTTGAAAATTTAGTTTTTTGTAATGTTATTCTTGAACTTTTAGGTTGGAAAGTAATTTCTTCTTCTTCTTCGTTTTGATTATTTAATTTATTATTCTTATTGAAAGGTTTTTTATTTGGTGACGTTATAAGAGATAATTCATCATCATTTTCTTTTGAATCATTATTGTAAAAAGAAAGTAAATTTGATAAGTTAGTTGTTGTTTGAGAATTATTAGTTGATGAAAAGTTTGTCAATTTAACATTAGGGTTTGTTAAATCATGTAATACTTGTTCAATTACTTCTTGTTCTTTAATTTGTGGAGATTTATTATTACTACTTATATTGATCTGATTATTTACATTATTCTCATTATTATTTACAATTCCCACATTATTATTTACCGTATTATTATCATTGTTGCTGACAATAACATTACTGCCATCCTCCGATTTCCCCCTAAAATTTTGCTTTGACTTTTGGGATCTTTTTTTAATCATTTTTTTCATAATTTTTTTTTGATTCGAAATCTCAGGTTCAATTATTTAAATGAAAAGATATTTATTGAACCATAACTAAATGATTTTAATTTAACTTGAAGGTTTGAAACACGAAAATCAATTCATAATTCTTAGGAAGAATGACGTTTTCGAAGACTGGTAAATGATAATAACTCATATTACTAGTTCAAAAAATGGTCTATACTGCCATTTAGTACTTTAGTGTCAAGCGATTTCTGATGAAATGTATCCTTGTCAATCCAAGCACTTACATCTCTAATAATTTTTTTGTTTGTGCCGAAACATTTGAAGTTTAGATTAGTAAGCGGAGAAGTAAGATTACAATGAAATTTGAAGGTTCTTGAAAATAGATGTTTTTTTGAATGAAAAAATGCATTTATTGTACCGTTTTATGCTATTAACACTTTTGTTGGGATTTACTTGTCACTTGACAAATTCACAACCTTTTCTACCAATACTAGTTATGCATGGAATAGGAGCCGATGCACAAGAATATAATCCTTTTGCTGATATCATTAGAGATAATTCACCTAACGGAACTTTTGTAATGTCAATAAATTCTATGGGTATAATTTCAAGTATTACAACTGGTATGAATTATCAATTAAAAGATTTGGCTGACAAAATTCATGAAATTAAACAGAAATATGGAATTAAAGAACACCATTTAGTGTATGTAAATATTTTATTAATCATTATTTTGTTTAATACCTTTAAAGATGTCACTCACAAGGAGCTTTATTATGTAGATCTTATTTACAAACTTATTCTGATCATTCAGTAAAAGGTATCTTTATTTTGCAATTTTAATTATTAACATTTTACAATAGTATTTATTTCTTTAACTGGACCACATAATGGACAATTTGGAATACCTAATGTTTATGAATGGGAACAGCAAATTGGAAAATATATTCCAAACTTTTTAAATATTTCTAGAAATGAAGCTTATTTATTATTTTACAATAAAATTAGTCAAGAAACAATTTCCATTGCAGGTAATTATTTCTAAATTATTATTTATCAAATTAATATACCATTCATTTCAAACATTAAGGTTATTGGAAAGATCCTTATCACATTAAAGAATATAAAGCAAAGAGTAAATTTTTAAGTATTGTAAATAATGAAACATTTGTGGATTATGCAGAACTTTATAATTTTAAAAATAATTTTTTAAAGATTGATAAATTAGTTTTAACAGGAAGTCCAGGAGATGAGATTATTACTCCTTATCAAAGTGCATTCTTTGGATGTTTTGATGAAAATGAAAAGATAATTCCAATGAAAGAACAATCTTTTTATTTACAAGATTCTTTTGGATTACAAACGTTAGAGTCACAAAATAGATTAATTAAAATTGAAGTACCAAATGTTAAACATTTAGATTGGATATCATATTCAAATTATTTTATTAAATTTATGAAACCTTATTTATATTAATTTATTTCAAAATCTCTTAATATACGAAAATGTAATAAAAAACTGTCAACTTTCTTTTCTAATTCTTTATAATAATATTGATAGTAAACATTATTAGTTTGTTTTTGAATAGTTTTAAGAAACACTTCAGATTCTACTTTTACATGTCTTCTAAAGATATTTTGTTCTTTCACTAAAGGTGTTTGATGTATTTTAATAAATAAATTTTCTTGTCTTTCATTTAAATAAGTTATAAAACCTGTTAATATCTCTTTATTATAAATAAATCTATGAACATCTAAGAAATGAATGGAAGAAACATTATTTTCAAATAAATTAATACATTGATTCATTTCATCTATAATTATTTGTTGAACTTCTTTTGTTGGGTTGACTGCTTTCAAATGATAACATGAATGAATAACTGTTTGTGGTTTTTCATCCCACCAAGTAAAATTTTCAAATAAGTTATGTTTGTTATTTATATTTCTTTTAAAATTTATGTATTCATTAATTTGTGAGTTTAAAACAACACATCCCTTAGAAAACGCAAGTAAATGCAGATAAGGAGAATTTTCTGTAGGTTCACCAAATGTTTGATTTGGAAACAAATCTTTTAAAATATGTAACAGTAATCTAATAGAGTTTCCTTTAATGTAGAAATTATCAAATTCATAAATTAAAGATTCAGTATTTAATTTAGAGGGTTGGATAATCACATAAGAATTGGCATTGGGATATTTGGTGTGTAACAAATCCAAAACTTTTTCATAATAAACTTCCTCTACAATGTCATTGTTATTTTGGAAAGGATAATCCGAACCTAAATTGCGTTGAAATTCCAATTTGCTCAATTGGACATCTCCTGGATAGAAAATAACAAATTCTTTGCTGTCATGATTCACGGAAGAATAGTGCACTTGATTAATAAATGATCCAACTGTAATTGTTTTGGTTATCATGGCTTGTCCAATCTTACCAAAAGATAAGGATTTATTTTTAAACATTTTTTACAACTGTGTTATTGACTGTCTGACAATAATAATGCCGTTCCTCTTTTTACAAAGTGATCTGAGGTAGTAAGGATGCCAGCAAATGGATTTGTCTTGTCAACTTCGTTCGAACCCATTAATATTGCAGAGGAAGACGGGACAGTTTGCGTTTTAATCTTTAAGTCTATCAACGCAACACAACCAAGTGATCTATTTGTATTAAGGTATAGTGGTGCCTTGTAATATTGGGCCATATTGGCATATTTCTTAAGATCTTCTACTGGTGCAGCCCTTACATGAATAACTGGAAGTTCTAAATGTAACTGCATTGCCTTTTGTTCAGTCAAACAGTTGGATGAATAATCCCAACCACTTCCTTCCAAAAGTACTCCATAAACATAAACACCTTCCTTTGGTTTTTCAACGATTGTGTTGGGATCTTTGGCTATGAAATTAAATTCTAAATCTAACTTATCAATAGATTTATCAACATCATTATATCTTCTTGCTTGTGTTTGTTTAATTGCAGTGAGAAAACCTGAAGGGAAAGTAAAGGCTGGTAGCAAAAATACTGTTGGCAATGTGTTTGTTTCTGCCCATTTCTTGAAAAATTCTATTCTCTTTTGTAAATCTTTAATCCAAGAAGAAAATGGTTTCATTGAAGGATAAGCAACTTGCCATTGTTTTGGAACTTTACCATCAAATAAATAGTTAAATATTTCTTCTAATTCGCTGTCCATTAATATTTGACCTTTAATAGCTTTAATGAGATTATCCAAAGTACTTCTAAGCAATGACAATAATTGATTATAGACAGAGCATTCTTGGAGTAAAACAACTATGAATGGATATGTATGGTCAGAATCTGGAATAGCAGACATATTTATATCATTTGGAATTCTGTGGTGAAGAACATCCAATGCAATGGCAAGTACAGTTTGTTCAGGACTAGTTATAGAGCTATTATATGGTATTGAGGTTTCTATTTGTGCTTGATTAATTAATAATAAACTGTCCAATAATTCGTTTGACCCTTCTATTTGACTCTTTAGGTCTGCATTAGTTGCCTGACCAAAGGCACCAGGTGAGTCATTCGCTGGTAGACCTTCTCTAATGAATTTCAAAAATACAGAATGGTCATATTGGTCAACTATTTGGTTATTATTTTGTGGGGATAACGAGAATTTAGACAAAGTATTCTTTCCAGGTATAACGTATTTTTCATCTGTTAAGGATAAAGGATAATCCCCTACATCCAAAATAATTTGATTAAAGAACTGCCTTGAATAAGTATCTAACAATCTACTATCCATTGGATCAACAACTCTTCCACCATAAGCGATTTCTCCCAACAGATATCTTAAGGCGTCCCAAGCAACTTTTTGATTTTTAGATAAATAAGATTTGATTATTTGTTCTGATATTTCAAAATCAGCATCATTAAAGTCATACTTGATATTCCAGCCAATTGTTCCAAATTTACTTCTCTCAAGTAGTATGCTATGGAAATATGTCAGGGAATAGAATAGTTTTCTGTAATCCATTGATCTAGTTGGACAAGCTTGATTAAAGTTTTGAGGTGGTATTAATTTAAATAATCTTTGCATGTTTGGTATGATTCCACTTGGCGATTCACTTGTTACCTTTAAACAGCGTTGAAGTAAACTAACTGGGAATTTGGGGTGAGGTTTACTTGAAAGCCATAGCCTGAAGTTAGGGTGCAACTTTGATTCCTTTCTCAATAAGATCTCTAATTTATCGTCCAATTTACTCATCCAATTTATCATAAGGTGACAATTAGCCAAGAAAACCCATTCTCCGTTTTTAGCAGCTTTTGTTATGGCATCATCAGCTATTTTCTCTTGACCTCTACCCAGAGAGAATATGTTTAGTTTAATATTTCTTTCTTTTGACAATCTAGTTAATTGATCTTCTGGATTAACATTTTGTGATAATAAGAACATAATTGGTGTGTAAGGATTCGAGTCAGAATCAAATATACTATTCAAATCATTTGGAACAGGTTTTATGTACTTATCTGAACCCATTTTCTGTATAATGAATGACTTAATCATGTGTATCAATCTATCAGGTCTTAAACATCTTACAATCAACATTTTGCTCCAATCGTCTACCTTAGTTTGCCATTCTGAAGGCAGGTGTTCATTTTCAGGTTCCTCGGAAAAGAACCAATTTCTCCACTCATCCCCTTCTTCCTCAAATGATCTAACTATACCGTGGAAGAATGGTAATTTACGATCTATGTCATATATTGCGTCCCAAGCTTTCTCAGGGAGCCATTTACTACAAGGATTAAGAATATCTTTTTCGATAACATGACCCCCCCTCAATAAGAAATCGTAATCTTCTCGGTGGAGTTTACCATCGCTTTGCAATAACTTAACGCATAAATGGAAAACAAACATTAGTTTATGCTTTTCAAATATACCTTGGCATGTTCGTTTATAAACTTCATAAGTATGATATTCATTAAGCCAGTCAATTCTTTGTTGTATTTGTTGTTCTGACCTTTTTGGTTTTGGACTATTTTCAATACTCTTTTTAAACAAATCTATGTATGATTCTAAAGATAATTGATACATATGTTCTAAATAAATCAAATCATTCAAAACAAAGAAAAGATTGGAAGCTCTTCTGGCAGACTCTCTATATTGATTTCTGGCATTATCAATTTTTCGTTCAGTTTCTTGCGACAACTCAAGACGAGACAGAATTTCTTCGCTAGTCTTTTTGGATTGTTGAAGTTTGGTGATTAATTCTTCATCTTCCAAAAGTTGTTCTCCCTGTATGCTGGTAAGGGCATAAAGAATATCATGTTCCAACTGTTCCAATTGCTTATTTGCCCCAGCAACCGAATACACAATTGAAGTCTTTTGTTCTTCGAGTTCAGATTTTTCATTTCTAACTAGTATGGCTAATAGTTGATCTTCCAATCCTTGGGTAGTTACACTAAAATTAACTATTGTTGTCTTTGTCGATATTTCAGGAGGGTAGGTAGGATTTGGTAATTTTGTAGTAAGGTATAATTTGAAGTTTCTATTGTATTCAATTTCGTTATCTCCAAGTCTTATAATTTCCCTCTGACCTCTCTTAATTATTGATTGACTGATAATGGGTTCCAAATAGGAATCAATATCCTCCAATACATCTTCAATCAACGTTGGAATACCATTCTTAATGCTATTTTCTATTATTTTAGTGAATTTAGGATCCTTAAGGTTAGTAACTTCCAACTTTGGCAACCCATTTGTCAGTTCATTTGCCCCATAACATTTCTTTATCCAATTTTTAGCTTGTTGTTGTGGGTCTATCATAAGAGGCCATTTTCTAGTGTTCATTACCAATACCCCATTTTGAATGGAGAAAGTATCCGATGGTAAACCTTGGCTATTCCATTCTCTAATTATGGTTGGTTTGGAAAGGAAGGATTCAATAGAAAAGTTTGGAGACGTAGAAATTGAGTGCTGCATTAATTCTTTTAACCAATAATCTAATAATTCTTTTCTATTTGAAGAGTTGAAAGGTCCAGCATAGCTTAGGAAAGCAGAGGCAATAATTACGTCACCAACTAAATTTTTTAAGGAATCCTTATATTTTTGAATAATCTCAACCCATCTATCCTTTTCTCCATCTAATGCTTGAGTAAGTTCTCTAGCTCTTGTTAATTTCTTTTCAGTTTCAAACAATTGTTTTTCAATTTGTTTTTTCTCAGCATTAGTTATCTCGTAAACTTTTCCTAACTCTAAAAGCTCTTTTTCCAAATCTTTGAGAGCCTTAGTGGTTTTATCTAGTTTAATTTGATATTCAGCTACCAATCTCTCAGACTTTTCTAAAGCTTCTTTCTTCGGCTTTATACTCTGGTAAATCATGCCGTAATTATAAATAGCTAGAGCCCATTTTGCCAAACCTAAGGCAGAGGCTGATGCTTGGGCTATTTTATCTAAATCTGTTATTTCATACTTGTTAATGGCGTTATTTATAGTTGTTAACAATCTTTCAGACATATCATTCTTTGGATAATCATATAGCTGAGTCATAAACTTTTGTTGATTTGACATCATATTCCTAATTGATTCCCAATTGGCATCAGGTTTTTTCAAAATGGTCATAATTACATTAAATACATTTTCTACTTCTCTAGGAGCTTTAGTGTAAATTCTCAATTCAGAAATTTCATTAGGTTTAATTGTTTTCAATGCCTGTTCTGCCTGTTCGAGGATTGGTTCTACTTCAGCAAGTTGTTTCTTGTTTTGTTCTCTTAATTTGTTAGCTTTTTCAGTTTCACTTTCAATTTGTGACTTTTCCACACTTATTTGTGCCTTTACATTGTTACTTTCTGTTTGTCTTCCAACAATGTGATCCATCAAATTATCGCATTTCTTCTTCTTTTCATCAACTTCTTTATGTTGTTTGTCAAGTTGTACTGACATTTTCTTTACTGCTTGGTTAGTTAGCTCTAAAGTTTTTACTCCTTTATCATGATTGTTTACTGCTTGGATATATTCTGTTTGTTTCTCTTTTAATAACTTAGTAAATCCATCAATAAAACTCAAATAGTTGGAAGGCGTAACATAATTACTTAATTGTTTTGCTTTCTTAGACCTTTCGTATCTGTCTAAAACATTTACATGTATCTTTACAAAAAGGTCTACTACATTATCTCTAAATTGCTCCTCCATTGAAGAAGATTCAGAGCTGAACTCATCTTTATTAGATTGATGAGAGAGTTGCGCTAATTCATCCAAAACAGGTAAATTATTAAGGTTAAAGTAACCAACTTCTTTCAATGCATTTACTGGCCACTCAGTAAACCAATCAATGCTGCAACATCTAACAATAGCTGGGAACATTCTTATTCTTTTCCTGAATTTATCTCCAATAGGACTCATACAAACAACAGTATGGAGATGGTTTCTAACTTTTTCAATGAAGTATTGATATACTTCTTGGATTAGATCATTAGACCCCTGTAAAATAGCCTCTTTTTTACATGATTCATAAATATTTTGTAAATCATCCTCAGGGAATAAATTTGGTACTTCACCATTACTTAGAAGTGAGTTTATATCCTCAAACATTGCATCTTCAACCACGCGGCTGTCTGAGAATAAAAATACAATGTTTTGTGATTTTAGACCAGCATCTAAGTAAATATTTTTAATGTATTCACGAAATTCACTCATACTATTAGTTGATGAAACTTGTACTTCAACGTATTTGTAACCAATAATAAAAGTGGCCAATCTGGTCAAGCTTTGTCTACCACTTCCTCCTACACCAACTAATAAGGCATTTCCTCTTGGTTGTTTCAAAATTCTATAAATCCTACATAAATGCTCTATTGCATCGTTAAACATTACTAAATTTAATGGAGTTTTTCCTAAACTTTCATTGTATTCTTTTAGTTTTAATTCTACTGTTTCTTTCAATGTATTCATAGTTTGTATTTCTACATAACCCTTTTTTTCACCAGGGGATAGATCTGTGAATAGAGTTGGTTTATACACGCCATCACTATCTACAAACAAAGAAAAACTTGAAGGTTTTTCATTACTGATTGGTATGGCAGTATGACTGTCTTGCTTATTCTTTTCTTCTTCTTCAGAAAATACCTGAGAATAAAGTTTCTTCCATTTGTAACTGAAACTTTCGAATAATTTTTCTCCCAATCTATCTCTTAGCCATCTTCTGTCATCTTCTGAACTCAATCTGTCGTAAAAAACTCTATAACATTCATGTACCCACAAACGTAATATTTGCTCTTTACTATCCATAGATTCATAATCAGCACTTATAAGGCCTTGAAATACCTTTGATAAATCCTTCAAATTGAATAAATAATGGCTTTTGTTTGGTGTTGGTAAAAGTCCCTGGCAAACAGTTTTGTAAATGTTAATGCTGGCTTGGGTTAAATCGTCAGTTAAGGATTTGGCCTCTTCTAATTTTTCTAATCTCTGTCCTAATATAATGCTGTAGATACGTAGTAGTTGCTGTTCGCTTGGGGCTGTTAAGTTAATAACATTAAACCTAGAAAGTAAACGTGATGGAATAGTTTGGTTGCCATGTGGACCACAAGCAGCTAGTACTTGAATTTTTTTCAATTTTTTGGATGTTTGTTTAGCCTTATCATACCAAAAACCGTGGTCAATAAACTGCCTTAAAAGTTCTAGAGGGGGTTGTGAACCAAACTCATCTTTTTGGGGCAAATTGAAATCGTCAACAAAAATAATCATTTGTTTTCCTGCATGGGGGGAATAGGTATCTAGTGTTTTTTCTACTCGTGACTCGACCAATTCTTGCACAACTGAGGGTTGGGTAATAGCAGAAAAATTAAGAGTGCACGTTGTGTAATATCTACTGTCAAATTGTGACAATGCTGACTGAATGGTTATTGTTTTTCCTACACCATTGTCACCAGTGATTAGTGTTTCTTGTTTAGCCCGCAATAAAACTTGTATTATGAACGTATTCTTTACTGTATCCACGGTTGGAACAACTATCTTGTAGAAAGGAGTATTTGATTGAGGCTTCCAACTACTATTGACTTTATCACTCCAAGGTTTCCACAATTTACTTTTAGCATCTATGTAATAATCATAAACTGTATCAGCACTAGGGAATTGAGGATCAAACTCTCTAAAAAGCATATCCATTTTCTTCCTTCCCTCTTCATCAACTGTGGCACCAATTGACCATATCAAACAAAATACTAAATACTTTTTCATAAGTTCTGTATAGAGATCAGTATCATTTGGATCTAATCCGTTCTCAGCAGTAGCGAATGCATCAAATAAATTGCAAAATGATCTTACGGAGTGTATATCAGTTGTTGGAATAATTTCATATAAACTCTTTTTCTCTTCTAGTGCACGTTCAATAAATTTCTTTTCAAATATCAAGGAATAAAGTAGCTCTACTACGGCATCAGGTGATGGAGATTTAATCTTCTCCTCATACTTTCTTCTCCTTGATAGCCAACTTTTTACCATAGGTCCCCAACCAAGTTCATTTTCATTGAAATAAACAACTCCACAACGACTTATAGTAGCCGGTGAGGCAGCAGATAAATCCAAAACCTCAAAGAGTATTGTCACATTTTCAGCAATAGAAATTCTATCTCCACTAATTAAGGTAAGTTGCCTAGAGTCATCCAGCAAAGTATTCATAGATTCAACCCAAACAGGATCTATTGGACCGTCGAATATTATCCAGTGTTGTTTGTTTTCTTTTTGGTCATTTACAGCCTCTCTTAAAATGAATGAGAAAATACCATCCTTCCAATCTCTACTTTTGTTATAATTTCCGTACAATTCATCATGTGACACAGCTTTAGGATTTATAATATATTCTTTTACTTCTTCCTTATTTACCTTCATCAAAGAGTGCTGTAACAACCTTAAGCTGGTGGATTTTCCAGATCCACTGTTTCCAACCAAAATTATTCCATGTCTGTTTTGCCTTGTTTCATCGATTTGTAGGCATTTGTTTATTAAGTATGGTGTTCTTTGTAATTCCAGTTCAACTAACGATAGATCTAATGCTTGGGAAAATTCAGAATCAGGAACATTAGGTATTTCCTTGTTAGGAAAGATATCTTTTATCAATAGATTAAAAAGAGGAATATCATCAGTTACTAATTTTGGTAAGTTAACATTTCTTAAAGCAATCAGTAATAATACTTCTTCATCCTCATTTGGATATTCTTTTTTAAGTTGTCCCGAGGCATTTAAAACGGAGGATATATTTCTTAACCCAAAATCGTAGTGTTTTTGTCTTGATAATTGTTCTGGAAGCAAAGAGTATAAACTAGCAATTTTCTTAGATAAACTTAAGGCCTCTTTAAATCCTTGGGAAATAAGTCTTATTTCACTTATTTTTGAGGAATCAGGAACAATCATAGATATAGGTCTTAACAAAGACTTTAAATTATCTGGAAGCTCAGATCTAGCAGTATAATTTGGGTTCATGGTTACAAAAATACCACATGTAGGATTAATCTTGATATCCTTTCCACCAAAAATAAGACTCTCAGAACCTGCTGAAATAGCGCCTAGAATCTGTGATATTTGTTGGGCAACAACAGATAAAACATCCAATTCTAATCTATTAAATTCATCAAAGCAGGACCAAGAGCCAGTCTGAACAATTCCTGAGAAGGTCTTGGCAACAGATAAATGATCAAATCTATCTGAACAATTGATAATTAATGTATTTTTACCCAATACCTTTGCTAAATCCTTTACAGTTTCACTTTTTCCTGTTCCTGCTGGTCCTATTGGAGAACCACCTTTCCTATGTTCAATAGCAGTTGTTAATGTAAGGAATACTTTTTCTGTAAGGGGTGTTACAACTAATCTACTAAAATTACCTATGAACTCGTAGTCATAGTCAATCTCAGAGGTGCCTTGTTGTACAACACAACCATCTTTTTCTTCATCCCAATAAAATCTTAAATGTTTTCTCCACTCAAAGTCTTCTATACTCGTTACTTTTGACTTCACTAGTCTGTCAATAATATCTCTGGCATGAACCTCAATTGTGATTAAAGACACCAATTTAAGTCTATCTATTGGCCTTAATTCTTTTAACGTCATAATAGCTGAATAATTTGTAATATAGTCATTCCATTCCTGTTTTACTTTACTCTTCATTTCTTTGAGAATTTTGGATGGTTCTTTTTGTTTTAGTAACACTCCTGTAATTTTTTTAGTCCAATATATTTGAGATGAAACTAAAGCGAATTGGCCTGCCCATTCTTTTATCCATGAATCTCTGGTTGTTTCAGGTGAAAAATTCTTTAAAGCTGTCAAACATTTGAAAATGTTTCTTTTGACAGTATTTTTCATGGAAGATTCTATGTTTGTTAACCACTTCTCGACACTTCCCTCCAAAGGTATTGGATGATTAAATTCAATTTGTTCGCCCTCTTTGCTAGTCATACTTTTTGCGAAAAATCCTGTTTGCCTAGTATCAGTAGATTTTTCAATTTTTAAGTACTTAATTCCCTGGAATAAATTTTGAAGATAACGCTGAATGGCATTTGGATCCTTACTTTGTCCCAATATTTGAAGCAATTCATCATCAGATAAAAAGTAAAATCTAGGGAATTGTTGTCTTTTGAGCTCTAAATAATCATCTAATTGTTTTTGTATTTGCTCCAATTTAGTATTCATTTCAGTTAAATTTGAATGTATACCGTCAATCTTTGAGGCTGCCAATACGTTTTTATTGTCACTTAATGTCTTCATTAAGGATTTCCAACGAGCATTAACTGATTTAAATACCGCAAACTCATTGTGAAGTTGTTTTTGAATATCTTCAACATCAAATATATTTAATAAATAAATCCATTGTCTTTGCACCAGAAGAATGAGATCTATAACCTCAGTAATTCTACCTAAGGTTCTTTCCCAATAAAGAACATCTGATTGAAATGATTGCACAAAAGGATTAAGTTTCATTCCACTTAAAGTAGAAATATGGTCATCAAGATTCAGGTAAATGTCTTCAACAGATTGCAATCTATAATAATTTTCCCTATATACTCCAATATTTAAGTTTGTATTTGACCATATTTCACTAATTTTTCCAATTTCTTTTTCTATCTCCAACTCTTGACTAGCTTTATGAGAGATGTTGTTAATATCTTCAAAATAATTTTCCAATCGCAATTGAAAAATTTTATGTAAATTGAATTCTTTGCCAGTCTCATCAAATGATTGCTTAATTATTTCCCTAAGATCATCCCAGTGTCTAGTACGCATAGCTTCGTTCTTTAAATCTTGGATTAGAGGTAATACTCTCAAGAATAAACCCAATTGATCCTTGAGATTATTAAAAACACCAGTATCTTTAACTTCTCTTCCCATGCCATTAATCTTTGTTGTAAATTTGGAAATATTAGATTCTATTTCTGCGACATTCAATTGTGTGAAACTAATAAATTTCCAATCATCATAGGTTTTATCCCACTCACTTTTTAGCAACCAAACCTTTTCGAGTGACTCTATTAATTTAGAAATATCCTTTAATTCTTTATAAACTTGAGGCTGCAAACTAAATATCTTCAATCCATTCTTTAGCTTTTCTTCTTCTTTTTTCTTTGTTTCTACCTTATCCCTGAATGAATCCAAAATAGATTTTGCATCCTTAAAAGTATGGGCAGCAGTAATGGGTGCTGCATTTTCAAACTCAGATTTTAATTGTACAAGGCTATTAGCAAATATATCAACATTAGCTCTTAACTTCATTCTAAATGTTTCTTTTTGATTTTCCAATTCCAATTTTGCTTTTTCTAAAATTTCCTCAAATTTGGCACTATTTTCACCTAATTTATCAAGGCTTTCTTGCTCTTGTTCATTAATTTTAACATCATACTTATTCAAAAGTTCAAATTGTTCATATAAAGAACTAAAACCTGCTTTCTTTTTTGGGTACTCATTGTCCATCTTCGAAACTAACTCTATTTTCTTTTCTAACATTTCCAGGGTTCTAGGTTCTTCCCTTAATAATTTGTTATTCTTTTCAATTAGCTCATAAATTTTTTCCAAATCTTTTTGAGCAACTGAATGAAGCAATTCTAATAACTTAGTTTGCCAAATGTTACATTCCATAAATAAAGTATGTTTTAAAGGTGTAAAGTCAAGTTGTAAATAACTGATATATATTGTTGGATCCTTGTTTTGGATTTCCAAATGAAATTGCCTGTATTTTTCAATTTCAAGTTCGAATTGTTTGGCTGAACATGTTCTGTTTTGTTGAATACAATATCTTCTAATAAAACTATCTCTGTCAACGCTCCATATAGTCTTAAAACTTTCTTTCCATTCATTTAAATTTTCATTGACTCTAGGTGTAATATTGTCCATTCCCTCCATGATAGCTACTATAGAGCTAATAATATTACTCTCAATATTTTTCTCGTAATAATTTGGAACTTTTTCATTTTTATCATTGGTCAATTGTGTATCAAATTTCTCTTCCTCAATGTCAGGAAATTCTTCCTTCATTAATGTAAATAATTGTCTCTTTAATGTATGAGTCAAGCGAGGAACAACTGATACAACCTTAGTTGATTCACCACCAACACGAGTTACCATTGTCATTAACTCTTTAATGTTTGGACTCAATCCAGGGTTTACCTCGTCTTCAGTTTCTTCCTTCAAGTCAACTTTGACTAAGAATAAAGGATTTCTATTAATACCTGGAGTTTCATTATTAGAATCTCCATTTTTTTCTGAGTCCACACCATTTATAGCGCTAAGAAACCTTTGTAAAGATCTTTTAACTGTTAACTTTAAAGAATAATCAATTCTTTTCTCTACCTTATCTATAAATTGCCACCATTCATTAAAAACTTCCTGTCCGTGCCCTACAAAGTATTTGTACAAGTCTTTTAACATGACGATAATTTCCTCATTATAATGTAATAGATTAAGTCTAACTTGTTCTCTATGCACCTCCTGTTCTTTCTCGAATTCGTTTGACTCACCATCGTATACTTTTTTATTTTCTATCTTTAAAAGAATAGTATCGGCCATCTTTCTACAATTTAGGTAAATACTGGAAACCTTTTCTTTGAAATCATAAACAATATCCCTAGCTTCTCTTATTTTCTTTCTTGCCTCAATAACAAAATGGTCATTGTGCATTTTAATATTCCACCCCAATGTGTGAAGACCAGGAACAAGTTGCCTATCTATTTCCTTAATAGTTTTTACAAAGAGTCTTGATTCTTCAGGTGCAAGACTAGTAATGAGACTGTTGTAATCTCTTGCTACTAACATTACATTTTCTCTGTACAATCTTATCTTTTCTGAATAACAACTTATTTCTAACGCTTGCTCATTTATATCAAAATTGGAAAATTTTTGCCACTGTTTTACCTCTTCAAAAACAGATAGTAGGCTAGGGTCAAAATTTACTCTCAACAATCCATCAACCTTTACCAACAGTGGTATTTCTAACTTGTAGTATAAATCTTGTCCAGAGATAGAGTTTGACCAAGCATCAAACATGTTGAGAATGAACTTTTCTAAGTTGGCATAAACTTGTTGATATTTCCTTTCTAGGTCTGCATGCTCTTTAGTTTTTGGGAGAAAATAAGCTTTCATGATTATTCCTCTATCTCTTCGAATTCTCTCCTGTAATTTCTTTGCCCATGACGCAGAGCCTGAATAAGATGGATAAATAAATGGTATAGGAGGATTTTTACGGTTTGTTTCGAATAGCTTCTGTACATCCTCAAGTTCCTTAATAAACTTAAGACAGATTTCTTGAGTTTTTAGTTCTATACTTCTCTTTATAGAATCTCTCTTAGCTATAGAATAAAAGGCCTCCAATAGTTCAATACCGTTTTGAATATCTGTGACAGTCTCAAAAGCAGAAAAAATAATATTTTGCATCATTAATTCTAAGTCTCTTATTCCGCTTTTAAATTTTTTGTAGTCGTCATGCCAATTAGTGGATTTTACATCTAAAATAGTATGTTTGAAATTTCCTAAATCATTCATTAATTTTTGAAAAGCTAATCTTATATCCACAAAACTCTTTGTTATTTCAGGTCCTCTGGTACCTCCAAATCTAGGAAGTCCATTTTTAGTATTGTCATTAGATACAACAAAATTACCAAATTGTAACTGCGCCTCACAAACCTCTAATAATTCACTGCATCTTTGAACAAAAGCATCTATTTCAGCAAATACACTGCTTTTATCATAAACAAAGTTTTCTTCATTGTTTTCCATGCAAACTCTTTTCCAATATTCACCTGCTTTTATACTTTGATTTAAAATCTCCATACTTTTATCTACGTTACCATTAAAAATATCTGATAAAGAAATCTTTTCTGTACATATATGAATGATTTCATTACTAATTTTCTTTAAAAGACCTGTTATTCTTTCAGATGTATTGTAGCTTGTTGAAATTGAATTAATTAATTGTACTATATATAAAATCTCAGGTACTATCTCGGGTGTTTTGCTTGGGTCTGCCGAGGCAAGTCTTTCGCAAGGCTCTTTTAACGTTCTTAAAAACTTTAGGTTATCGAGCGCTTCGTCTGACCCTTTCTGTATCTCTGAAGATAACTTTTCAAAAGTGCTTAAATAAGATGAATGAGATAATATTGTTACAATTTTTTGAACATCTTCTCTTTGAATTTGTTTTTTAATATTTATCAAATCCTCAGCTCTAGACCTCCAGTACTCAATTTCTGCTAAGGGTCTTGCTCCATCACCATGTTCTCCATATGAATCTTTTTCACTAATAACTTCTTTGATTTGAGTTGTCCAGTGCATTAGAGCTGCCTCAAGCCTCTGGATTAAATCTTTTTGATTTTTGGCAGTTTCAATATCAATGTCCTCTATTGGAACGTAAAGTACAGTAGAACCTTTACCTCTAAAATATGTTTCAGTTAAATTAGCCATAAATTTATGTAATTGAGAAAGAAAATCCTTTTGTAAACCTTGAAGTAATTTAATGTAAAGAAAGGGAAGTAAAACAACTTACTTTCTGGCCAATTTGACTTTGAAGATATTAGTTCCGGAGCAAAATTATTTTTCATAAATGTAAGTAAATCTTCCATGGAATCAGGTGATAATATACCATATGATATTAATGTAGCTATGTTGTCCATGGTTATGTATTCATCAGAATCTTTAATGAAATAAAGTACTTTTTCATTTCTCTTTGGTTTTATAGGAATTAAGGATGTTTTAAATTGATTATTTTCAACGTAAACGAATAAAAAGTTATTTTCTTTTTTTAAAAACTGGACGATTACATCTTGATTTTCTTTAGTCCACCCAATACTTAATTGATTATCATAAATAAGTTTACTTGAAACAATACTTTTCACCCAACCTATACAATCTCTATTTACTGTGTCTCTTACATAAGACATTTTTTTTGTAGTTTAAATCATATAAAATAGCGCCAACAATACATTTTTGTTTTGTTAATTATTTTGGTACTAATATTTCAATCTTGAAGGTATCTTACGAAAAGACATTATCGGAATCATTTTACCAAGTTTCAACCAATTTATCTTGTTGTTTCATCGTTTTTCCTTCAAAAAGGAGAAGGCAATAATAACTTCTCTTTGATTATCTAGTGCAGTCATTTTTGCAATGAAAAATTTAGTTTTGAAATAATGCAAAAACACAAAAACAAAAAATGAAGTCAAAATCATCCCCCAATCCATTTGGCTCACTGGCCATGGAAAGCGTTGTACTGGATGATGTTGCTACCTTTAAATCTATGGTAAAAGGTTCATCAAGATTTGAAATTCAAGAAGAAGATTTATTAACGGAAAAAGAAAGAGTAATAAGAAACCAACAAGTAAGTAATTTTCTACCATTCTATTTACCAATGATTTAAATAAATTTACAGTTGGCCGCTGGTGATTACTCTGTTAGTATTGAATCAGCAGGAAATTCTAAATTTCAATTTATCTTTAGAGTGACAACAAGTAAAGGAAGTGATATATTTACAGTAGATGGTACATTATTTGGTAGAGGAAATAAATCAAAATATGAAAATACATTTAAAATAACAGAAGAACAAACTCCAGCCGAAGTAGAATTAAGACTTGTAAATAAAGCTAGATTTTGGAAAAAACCTTCTTATAAATATCATTTAGTAAAGAAAGAAGATGATGAACCTTCACCAACACAAAAACCAAATAAACTTCCTTCAATAACAAATAAGAAACTAAAAGTAAAGTTGTTATTTAAGAATGATACTACTGTTATGACTATTGATCATGGATTAACAATTTTAAAATTATATGAACAAATTAAAAATCATTATCACGTAAATGATGAAATTTTATTAAAATATAATGATGATGAAAGTGAATTAATAACTATAAAAACACAAGAAGATTTAAATCATTTTATTGATAGTGAAGCTGAAAAATTAAAGAGAGATTCAACAACAAATCAACTTTATAGAAAACCAAAATTATTTATTGAAGAAGTACCTACTGCTTCAACGATAACAACATCAACAACATCTCCTACATCTTCTACGTCACCACCTACTAAAGTAACTAAATGGATTAAAGGTAATATGATTGGAGCAGGTGCTAATGGTAAAGTTTATTTAGGTATAAATTCCGAAACTGGTCAAATGATGGCTGTAAAAGAGTTAGAAATAAAAACGAATAGAGAAGAAGTTAAAAAATTGATGGAAGAGGTTGAGTTAATGTCTAAATTTAATCATCCACATATTGTAAGATATTTAGGAAGTGTTTTAACAAACAAATATTTACATATATTTTTAGATTATATCCCTGGTGGAAGTTTAGAAACACTTTTATTAGAGTTTTCATTACCTGAAAATTTAATAAGAAAATATTCTAAACAAATATTAGAAGGTTTATCTTATTTACATGAAAATGGTATTGTTCATTGTGATATTAAAAGTGGTAATATTTTAGTTGATGAAAGAAGTAATGTTTATCTTACTGATTTTGGTTGTTCTAAAAAGATGAATAGTATTACTCAACAAGATTTAGATGATAAAAGTATAACTGGAACACCAAATTATATTGCTCCAGAATGTATTAAAGATCAAAATTATACCAGGGCTGCAGATATTTGGAGTTTTGGATGTACAGTATGTGAAATGTTTTCTCAAAATCCACCTTGGTTTCATGTTCTTTCAAAATTTGAACAACCAGTTCATCCTATTCAATTAATGCATTATATAATGACAAATGAAGATGACAGTGTAGAAATACCTTCTAATGCATCAGAAGTTGCTAAAGATTTTATAAGACAATGTTTACAAAGAGATCCTTCAAAGCGACCTTCTGCAAAACAATTGTTACAACACCCTTTTATTACGACTGAATTGGCAGAAGAAAGAAATGGTACAAGTAATGCCCAAGAACAGGAATTTACTCCTTCTACAACTACAACTCAAACTGTAAAGGATGAAACAGAAGAAGAATATGAGGATGATGGTTTCACATTTGAAGATTTTCCTGAAAAGGACTTCTCAGATGATTCAGATGACGAAGATTTATATAAGAGTATGCTGAATATACAACCTTCCTCAAGGAATTTACGAAAACCATCCATAGTTCATAATTTAACACCTATGACTTCTCCTGCAGTGACTAGTAATAATGATGAGGATGAAGAAGTTGAAAAATTAGATTTAGATGATATTGTGACAGAAGTACAACAATCAGAAAATCAACCACAACATTTACAACCAAAACAAATTCGTAGACACTCTTCTGATTTACGCGGTAAAGTAGAAAGTGGACTAACCACTGCAAGGTTTAGCACTATAAATACCAAAAGGAATTCCTACATTAATTTGGTACAACAACAGGCCAATGAAAATGACATTAAAAAATTCCTAAGAAGAGAAGCCATTTCTAAACAATCTTGTTTTGACCTAGGAAGTACATCGAAGCAATAATAACCAATTATTTATTAAAGTTGTAACATGATATTTGTATTTTATATTTTTCTTTATTTGTACAGTTGTCAACAAATTAGAAATAATATTGTAATTATAACTTTTGTTATCTATGTCTTTAACCAAACAAACACATCTCATTGAGGTAATTCAAAGTTCGGGTAAGATTAGAGTTTTTAAGTCAAAACTCTACCTTTACAGGTTTTCAAATGTGAGTTTATCAAGGGTAAGTCATTTTTTTTAAACAGAAGGAATGACGCCCAGTTTGCAAAATTTTAGTTGTAAAATCTTTAAGGTAGAACTAAAGGGCATTTTTTGTTGTTCTATTTAATTTTTTACCTAAAATCAAATAGTATTACAAACAGAATTCACAATAATAATTTTTACAGCAATTATTTTATAATTTTAAACACATTTTAAAAAATAAACATAAGTTTTATATTATAATTTAAAAAAATACTTTTATTTAATTTATTTATTATATACAAGGTGTTATAAAAGTAATTTGTAAAATAAAGAAGTTATATAGTTTTAATAAAAAATGTAAATCAATTTAGATATTTTATTTTTTACAATTTTATTTTTTTTCATTCAAAAATTCAATATTAAATACATTATTAACAAATATTCAATATTATCTTAAAATTATCAAAACAAATTTAAAATAAAATTTTTTTATAACAGAAAAAAATATAATAATATAAATTAAACCAAATTATTAATCAACCAATAATTATTTATTTAAATCAATAATAAACTAATCTACCATTCTCTAATCGACTATTCATTAATTTTATTAAACAACAATAATAATATATAAACATTATATAAATAAATTATAATATATTATAATTTTCTAATAATTCATTAATCTATAAATTTATTTTCTTGTCTAATTGTCTATTAATATATAGTTAAAAATTATTAAATAAATAACTTTCAATATTAAAATCATTTTTAGTCATTTTATTATAAAATAATAAACAAATTCAATAATTATAACTAAATATTTTATCTTTATTATTAATATTTATATTTTATATTTTGTATTTTGTTTTTTAAAATTAAATAAAAAAATAATTTATAATTTTTTTTCTAA
Source organism: Willaertia magna (assembly GCA_902984215.1). Classification (NCBI taxonomy): domain Eukaryota; phylum Heterolobosea; class Eutetramitea; order Acrasida; family Naegleriidae; genus Willaertia; species Willaertia magna. The sequence goes on along the minus strand of CADWAF010003224.1, from coordinate 147 downwards.
AATTAAATAAAATTTTTAATATTTATATTTATTTTATTTTTATTTAAGTTTAATGGATATAATATTGAATTAATTATTAAATTAGATTTATTTTTTGTATTTTTTATAGTAATTGTTGAAAATTTTAATATTTTAGAAGTGATTGTA